>SNQN01000186.1:0-99481 GCA_008642245.1 Bassia scoparia | reverse complement strand
CTGTAGCTTGGGCTGTGGTGGAAGTTGAGAACAAGGACAGCTGGCCTTGGTTTTTGTCTCTGCTTGTTGCTGATATTCAGTTCACTCAAGGTGAAAGACTGACAATAATGAGTGACAGACAGAAGGTATGTAACCCTAACTAATGTAATTTAAGGTATGCTGATATTCATTTTTTTACTTAAGATAACAGTAATTTAATTTCCATTTGGTCATACTAGGGTCTACTTGATGCAATTCAAACTTGTTTGCCAAAGGCTGAGGTTAGATTCTGTGTTAGACATATATGGGCAAATTTCAAGTTGCATTTCAGTAGAAATACTTTCAAAGATCAGTTTTGGCATGCTGCTAGGACTTGTAATATGGTATGATATTCAACTGTTTTTCAAAGTTATGTTAAGTACTTGCATGTTTAGTGTATGTCCCTGATTACATGAATGTGGTTTTTTGTAGCACACATTTAGAGGTTGTTTAGAGGCAATAAGGCTAATGTCAGAGGAAGCATTTGAGTACTTAGATGCTATAGAACCTAGGCATTGGGCAAGGCATGCATTTGAGACCTTTTCTAAGTCAAACATGTTGCTTAACAACCTCTGTGAAACATTCAATGGTGTGATAAAGGAGGCTAGGGACAAACCTATTATTACATGTATGGAGTGGATTAGAAAATATGTTATGAGAAGGATGTGGGAAAAGCACAGTGCAGCTGAGAAGTTGAATGGTAATTTGATGCCTTATGTGGGGGAGCAGTTCAAATGGATCAGCAAAGCAGCACAAGACTGTTTTGTAACATAGTGCAGTGCATTTGACTGGGAAGTGTCACACAAAGAGGACACAGTTGTTGTGGACCTCAAGGAATGGACTTGCACCTGTGGCAAGTGGGTGCTAACAGGCATACCATGCTGCAATGCTTTTGCCTGCATCATTAAGAGAAGAGAGAATCCAGATGAGTATGTACACCACTTTTACAGCAAGGCAAATTACTTGGAAGCCTATAGTTTCTCAGTGAAACCTGTGCCTTGAATGTTGCACTGGGATGTTGTTGGTGTTACACCTCCTATGCCTCCTGGATTGAGGAAGATGCCATGCAGACCTTCAAACAAGAAAAGAAGGAGAGAGGCTGATGAAGATGAGCAAGCAAGACCTTCAAACCTTCTCAAAAAGCAGAACACCTGTTCTAAATGCAAGCATCCTAGACACAATAAGACAAAGTGCAAAAATGATCCACCAGAGCAGCAAGCAAAGAACAAAGGTGGTAGGCCTTTGGCTGAGACTGCCTGGACTAAGCAACAGTACAAGAAAAAGCAAGCTAAAAACATGGCTGCTCAGGTAATATTCAAAGAAAGCAAGCTTGTATTATTAGAACTTTTTGAACACTTAACTAAAATGTTATACATGATACAGGTTGCAATGGCTCATATTGGGGAATCTTCAAGCCAGCCAATCAATGAAGGTGCACCTATTCCAACTCAAACAAGCCAGGCARCAAAACAAGGCAAGGGCAAGGGCAAGGTCACCACTAGGTCTGCTTCCAAGTCAACTGCTAAACCATCCCAACAGTCAACATCTCAGGCAAAAGTTCCAACCCTCCACAACAAGCACCCTCTGCAGCAACCAAGCYAATGGCACAACCAAGACCCAAGATGCCAGTGAAACCAAGGATGAAGAAAATCACTGATTTGAGTGAAAACTAGCTTGTATTGTATGAATTTGATTGTACTTTGATGAATCTCCTACTATGTTATGATCCTAAATCTTTTGGTACATTTGCCACTTAACTGTTGTAATTAAGGACCTAAATCTTTTGCTAGACAATGACCACTATATAATTATGCTTTGTTAGTTTCTTCAAAGCAAAACAATGGCTAATGAAATAGGTGCACTACAGGCACCACATTTTGGTAACAATTGTTGATGTCCAATTTAACAAATTAAAACTACATTCATTGAAATAAGAAAATGCCATTACATAATATTGCACAAGGCTTACAAAGGTTTACAAAATTGCATTGTGCTAACCAAACCGATACATTGATAAATACTGACCATAAAGTACAATCAATGAATCACTTGCACACTACAATGAAGAATATCACAAGGGAAACAAACAACAAAGCACAATAACAAAGGCTAACAGAACCGCTTCTTCCACCATTGCAAGCAGCCTCCATCTTCTGTAATTTCTTTGAAAGCTTCTGGGATTGCTTCTCCAATTTAACCCTTTCATCCTCAAAAGACATAGCTGTCACCTTCAACTCATCAACCTCCCTCTTCAACAGTTGTTTCTCCAACATTAGTTGATTAATAATCAACTTCTGCCATTCTTGCTGGGGATTATCAATCCATTCCCAAAGCAAACACCCTTTCAACCCATCCAATGCTGCCCAATTGTAAAATTTGCATGTCACATACCTTCTTCYAGGGTTCTTTGAATCCCATGACTGGTTGGTTGCTACAGGAATACCACACTTGCATCTAGTGGGAATTTGAATTGCAGAATGGTATGAAGAACTCGACATTATTCAATTGAATATGAACCCTAAAATTCAAATTAACCAAATTAGAGTAATAAACCCTAAAAATCAWCTSAACTATGAAAYKAAACAACAAATGGAGGAAATGTAAACCAACGAAGAAGACAAACAAAATGAAATCAGTGGARAATTGATGAAGAGAAAAAACTCGTGAGAATTTGGGGCAAGAAGAAYGAAATTATTAAGCAAAAAAAGAACGAAAATTTTTGGGAAGTTAAAATGGATTAAAATGAGGTAAAATCGAATTTAAATAACTTAATTCAGGTATGAGAGAGGGCCCCACTCGCCGGAAAACCGAAAACAGCTTGGAAATCAGCTTCATATGGCCTGAGAACCAAAAGAAGTAGGGATTTCTAATGGTTTTGCAAATTGTGGGTAGTTATTTTAAAAAAAAAAATAGTGGGTAGTTATTTCTAAACTTTTGAAAAAAGTAGGTAGTAACAACAAATTTTCCTAAAAAGTATGTCTAAAACTCTTCATTAATTGATGGATTGCATGCAATTTTTTATGATCATTTATCACATCGGGCCTTGTTGCTGTGAATAGGCAACAAGCCAACAAATGTGAGATCGGTTGGTACATGAAATATTTCCGAACGTGTCGTCTATTTAATGATTGCGTTTATTTTGACGTATCTATAATAGATGAGTAACAATAGCTAATTTTTAAACGTCTTAGGCAAAAATGGCAATGTATCTCTGTCAATAAGTCGTACATCAATGTTTGCTTCCCTCCCTTCAATTTCATTACACTACTACGGCCTTTGAGGGTGTGACAAGATGATAAAGATAGAAAAAATACATATATCTTCAATTTCGCATCATCGAAAAAGACTTATGCATGGATATCCGTACATAGATTAGGGAGTGTTTTATACGCCTAATTCTCACTCTATCATAATCTATATTCACATTATCTTTTGAATAAACTGAAAAGGAGTCAAAGTCGAAATAAACTATAGTAGAGTGACAATTTATAGAGATAGTAACCCTAATTTAAATTTTAATCACATTAAATAAGGGGAGAAATTGAAGGATGATCACAAAGTAACAAATAAGCTTTGTAGTCTAGTAACTAGTAATGTATCACTAGAATTGTATATGGTTAAACTCCGATCCCCTGATAAAGGTGTGTGACTAGCTAGCTAGCTACTAGCTAGGACCGAACGATAAAGTTTAACACAACGGTCGTCAAGCCTTTTGTGAAAAATAAATATATTTATCCATTACAATTCATCAAATTTAAGCTAGACATTAAGTGTATCAAGATAAGTTGAGCCAAATTAGTCTGTCAATTTAGGTAATGGCTACAACACCATCAGTCCATCATTCAGGAGGATAATAAACTCCTTATATTTGCTAAACATCGCAATCATTTTACCTGCAACTCACCCCCATTTTAAAACGTGACCCTAAGACCCTAACCACAATTCCCTCATCCCACATTCCCACTACACCACAAACGAGGCGTTTGGGCTAGACACACCAATTTACCACTAGATACAAGAACCAAACAAATTTTACTTTCGATACCAGTTTACCACTAGTCTCTCGATAAAAACAATCAATTATACTTCATCCGTTTCAATTTAGTGGCAACTTTGATGCTGGCTCGGACTCTTAGACGAAATTTGTAAAATGTGTTTATGAAGTGCAAATGACTATGTTGTCCTTAGTAAGTATAGAGGGGAAATTAAAGGGAAACCTGCTATTGAGGACCACCACATCTACTACCAACCACCAGTCCAACACTGCCACTACCAACAACCGCCACTACCACCACAAAAAACCACTTCAGAAACTGGTTTTTTTCCCAGACTTGAATTCAACCAACAATTTGCCCATAATTTAATTGGGATTGTCAGTAAATAACTTGTCTATAAATACAATATTCCCAATTCTCGAAAACTGTGTAAAATTCTTTCTTTTCTTCTTTCTCAAATTCAACCTTCAATTCAAATCAAGAATCATGCATATTTGGAACGATCAATTCTAGTTAGATTTTGTAGGTAATTTTAGTTCGATTTCTTTTTCTATTTAAATTTTTTCTAGGTTGGTGAGAAGTGCGGTGTGCAGTGGTGTGTACAAAGTGTGTGGTTATGCGAGGTGGTGGTAGTGTGAGGTGGGTTGTGGTGCGAAGTGGTGGTTTGTATGGTGATTTTGTATTCGAGTTGGTTATTCATATGGTGATTTAGGGTTCGAATTGATTGTTTCTGGGTTTGGACTTGTTTGAATTGGTTTTTTCCGGCTTCGAATTGGTTGTCTAAGGTGGTACGATGTGGTGGTCTAAGGTGGTGTTAGATGTGTGAGTGGTGCAAGGGGTTAATTTGTGCGATGTATGTGAGTGGTGGGCAGTGTTAGTCTTAGGTGGTGGGAGGTTTTCTGGGTTTGTGTGAAGGGTGTGCATGGTTTGAGGTGGTGGGTTGTTAATGATGATGTGTGAAACAAGGTGTAAACTTAGATTGAAGTAAGTTATATTAGTTATATAATTTAGATTAAAGCTAGTATAATCATAATTATAGTTTTTTAATTAAGGGTAAATTGGTCATTTCACTCAAAAGAGTTTACTAAAAATGAAAAGAAAATAAAAGTTGCCGGTAATATGATATTTCCTTAAATAACAAAAGTTGCAAATGAAACGAGGAAATATATGACCAACCACATCTCAGGGGAATGAAATCTATAAAATATATTAAAAGGCGTGCGGAGCAACGTGCTTATGTCATGTAAGCTGCCACGCAAGCTTCAACGTTCGCCAGATTAGTGTCACGTATGCATTAGTGCCACGTAGGATTATGTTTCAATTATTTTAAAAAATAATGTTTATGATAAGATTGGAACTCAAAACTTTACTTTCAAACAAACACATACTTACCAACTCAGCCATATTTTATTATTACCTTAAATATATATCTATATCTATAATCATATATTTTGACAAAGAATTTGTCCTATATTCCGTACTTTATACTTCATATGCATTTTTTCTTATATATATACTTCATTTGTGTTTTGAATATTAAGCATTTTTTTTTAAACTTTGTACGGAGTATATCACAACAACAACAACAACAAAACAAGTGTGAATGCGTGCAGTTCATGAAGCAATAAAAAGATTTGATAATAATTTTGCAATCGCATGTGCATAAGAGACTCATAACATTATTAAAAGCAATTTCTAAGAAAGAGAAACGCCGTTACTGGCACTCTTCAAGTACATGTGTCATTTCATGTCGTACATACATCATAAGTTATCACTCAACAATAATTCTTATCTAGGCTCGTGACACTTATAGCAAAAAAATATGCTCATATTTTTATTTAGATTAAACTCGTCTGTTGGGAGAATGATTAATTGTATATTATCTTAATTTTATTTTTTTAATTTTAAGTTAAGAATTTTTACTTAGTTAGTGAAGTGTATGATAAGGGTTTTTATATTGTTGAATTTAAAACAAAAAAAATGTTATTCAAAGTCCACAAATATCAACTAATAACTATACTTATAGCGCAGTCGGCTTCTCACTCCAAGCATGACACGTGTCGTTTTGTCATTCACTGCTTTCCCGCCATTTTCGCTATTTTTATATTTTCGGATTAAATATATTTTGTACTATTAAATATCTTGAATTATAAATTTATACTACTTTTTTAGAAATTCAGCAAATATATTTTCCTATATATATTTTGAATATCCTGAATATCATTTGTATTGACCTTGCAATAATCTAATCGTAAATTGTTCTGACTATCCAAATTATAATTATCCTATATAAATCTATAACTCTATAAATTATTCGTCCGGAACAATAATTCAAAAAATCACGGTGATCAATATTTACAATTAAATCTAATGTACAGCACATTAGGGTAAAATATTCTATGAACATACACAATTAAGATATTATAATTCTCTACAACATTATTATGATAATATTTTTTATTCTATGATATTTTATTCTCTATACACTTAAGAACATTTACTTAAAACAATATAAACATTCACATAAAGGTTTACAATATCACATAAAAATTATATGAAACTAACCACTGCAATTAATTTAAGGCCCAATTCCTTTATTTGTGAATTTCTCTCTTAATGAGGACTGGAAAAGAAAATTAAAAATTATAGAGTTTATGCGGAGTCTCTAAATAGTAAATATATACCATCAAAACAAGATTATAGATCGCATTAGTATTTTGGTCAATGCAAAATATAATTTGATTTTTATATGACGTTTGTAGCAATTTAATTAAAAATTAATATAATAACGTCGAATGCACGACTTTGAATAAAATCAAATATTAGGCCTTATTTATTACAAATATCAATTACTCCGTAAATTAATTAGACCCATAAATACAATTGTATTTGATGCAGAATTACCTTTAAATTATTTGTGAGAAAATACCCTTAATTTAAAAAATTATGTAGACAATCTTAAAAAAATTTGCGAGAAGGGCCCTTAGATAGTTTGCGACCTGGCAAGAAAATCGACATTGCTTATGTTTGTGTCATGTAAGTTTATCACTTTATTTAAAAAAACACTTATTTTTTAACTAGAGTTTGTATTTAGGCAAATTACTCCAACATATTCATAATCAAATCCACACACAAACTTTGTTCGTCAAACATAACCTTTGTTTTATATAACAAATTAAATCATAAATCAACAACAAACATATTGACATATTAAACATCATCATTAAATTTAATTATTATCTCTTAAAATGGAAAGACAAGCAAATCTATATTATTAAAGAATCTTGCACCAATAACTACATTGACCTTTCACTCACCCTTCTCTTACAAAATATTCATTTTCCATATTTATTTTTCTAAAAAAAATTACAAAAAATAAACAATATTTAATATTTCTTTTCCAAGCCCAATATGAATTCAATGTTTGTATATATATTTGGCTTTTAAAAAATATGACTGTTATCATGAAAGAAAATATGGTTTCTTATTTGAAAAATAAATATTTGATCTCATATCAATAAAAATCACTAAAAAATCTTTCGAAATATTTTTCCAATTAAAATTTGAGATATTTTATAAAGTTGAGATTATATTTCATATTTTTCAATGTATAATTTCAAAGAAATAATATTTAATAATATATTATTGTGATATTTAATACCTTACACAGGTGAGAAAAATAGGCAGGATTTTTTTATGAGAACACAACAAGTGGTGAGTTGTGGTGCGAGTATATTTCTTATTTAGTATATTACGTATATATAATTTGTAGTTTATTTAAAAAATTAAAATACAAATTATTTTTGTTTTATATTAATCTCTATATATAATTATGTATTAAAAAAAATAAGCGGAACATCGTCCGGGCCTAATTACTAGTTCAAATTGAAAACACGACAATTAACCATGTATACCAAGGACTTGAGTAGCAAACACAAGTCCATCACGAACGACCGTTGCTTCCATTACAGTGCTTTCATCACCTGTCTGGTCCATGTTAGGATAACGTTGGTAATTATAAGCAATCAGAGAATCAGTTGCCTTATCCCAGATGTAAACCACAGTACCCCATTAATTACACGCTTTACTCCAGTTCCGTTCGGAACAATGGTAGACATCACAGAGCCATCGACAGCGATAATTACCTTAAATTTTGATATGTTGAAACGTTCATATGCATCGAGTTGATAGTTGCGGCGTATGACAAAAGAGAGTGAAACCTTAGAAACACGTTTGACGAAACATARCTTGGGTTGCCATAAAACGAAATTGATTACAGATGGTTTTGCTGAGGATGATGGTCACTACGGTGGCTAGGGTTAAGTTTGTTTCGAAAAAAAGCGGGGATGAAACGATTGGACTTATTTGTTGGGCTTAAAGTTGATTCGGTTCAGTTTAGCTTCATTCAATTCAATTGAGTTTAATTTCTCTCATCTCCCTACCTCTCAAAATCTCATACTTGATTTGAGTTTAACTTACGATTAGTGTATTATTATTGTTGTTATTTAACTTACGATTAGTGTATTGAACTATAGAAAAAACATGGTTAAGCAAACTACAAACCAACTTTCATAATGAAATTATAATAATATTTGTGGTTTAAGATTAATTAATTAGTAAAAATCTTTAAGCACAACCGAACTGAACTGAAAATAAGCTAAAGTAAACAGACCCTTAGTTTGGACTTTGAATATTGTATATTTAATAGGTATTCTATTGTAATTCAATTTGAACCAGTTTACAATACTATTTTCTTCTAAGCGTTGTTTCATTTTTCTACATTCTTATTCATGATTTTTCATTTTTAAATGATTTCATTTTAGTTTGATTGCGTTTTTCAAAGTTGGGAGTTCCATTTTCAATTCGAATTCTTTATTTTATTTTTGATTCCGTTTTCAAGCTTGATCAATTTGAGCGGATTGAAGCCTAAGATTACATCCACAAGTTGAAATAATACCTATGATTCCACATAAAAACAATGTATAACTTAGGTTGATTGAGTTTTTAATTCGGATTTTTCACTTTTATTTGATTTTGTTTTAGTTTGATTTCCTTTACAGAGTTGGATATTGGATTCTTAAGTCGAAAAAAAGTGGGTAGTTGTTGACAATTTTTCCTTAATTATATCGTAAATAATTAGTTATTAATCAACTAATGCAAGGGATTATATTTTTTCAGACAATAACATTACATGAGAAACTAATATTATTTAAACCATGTATCGCACGGGTGCTATACTATTTTTAAATTATATAATTTCGTATGTTTTTCTATCTCTTTTTATTTGATACAATTGTTTTTTTGACTTTTTTGATATTTTTGAGATATGGCTTCAAATTAAAATATCTTGAATTAAAAATTTAAAAATATATTTCTAAAAAATACACATCAAACAAAATCACTCATAACTAAGTTTAAACAAAAGTGTATAAAACTAAAGTAAGCCAAAGTTAGAAAATTGCATTGAAATAAATATTCTCATTTTAGATATCATCCAATGCAGGAGTACTTTATTCGACACAGAGATGGAAGTCCCTTGCATACACAGAGCGAAAAGATAGTATCATCAAATGCTTAGAGGCAGCAATCGAGCGAAGAGTTTGTGAGTTAGAAAATGTATTTTGTCTACATTTTACCAGAAATTTTCATGTAGTACCTTCAAATTGCAGTGTTTGTTTGGATAATAAATTCGTTAAATCTTACAACATCAACAGGGATTAAGTTAGAGCTATCTGCAAACAATAGAGTAGCCTACTTCTGATATAACTCGGCTTCTTCGAGAGAATGGCCTAGCAGTAGTCCGAGCTGATGTAGCAACACAAGGAGAGAAAGCAGTCGACGCTTTCTATGTCAGAGACGTAACAGGCAGAAGCATAGACAAGAGTTTTGGAATCACTTAAAGAGAGATGAGTCCAATTTGCCTTCAAGTAAAAGATGAAAGTCGCCAAGGCCAATTAGCCCAGTAAGGTACCATTTTTCTCTTGCAAACATGCTGAATCACAATTGCGCGGTTTTCACACAATTTGTTGCTATAAACTTCCTTAGAGAGAGATTTTCACTTCTATTCATGGAAATAATGAAGGCAGCTAGAAAAAGGAGTTAGTTTGTACAGAAATAGCAGTCCGGTTTGCTTGATGCATACCTTATTGCGAATGAAAATAATGACATTTTGATTACCACAACAAAAATTCTTATGTGATTTTTACAATTTTGAGTAGAATTTTTACATGACTGTGTGATGGTGTAAGACGTATTGAAACATCGGAACATGTACTAGTATTGCTATAGATTAGATCTAACAGTCCGCGATCAAAACAATTTTTCCTACTGGCATTATTACTCAGTCTCACACTCTTGCTCCTAAGTTCTCAAGTTTAATCTCCTTAGCCACACAGAGTGCAAAACATTATGAAAAACATCAAACCTCTTTGCAGGCCTGTTGAGAACAAAATGTTGTCTAACGGCTCGAATTCCTTCAATAAAGCCTGCATACTTTTCTTCAGGGACTGCCTTCAATATTTCCTTTAGCCTTGGAATTTCTCTGACATCAACCTGAATCGAAAACGCTCCCCCCCTCAAAACATCACTGAAAGCAACACATATCTTGGACAGGATGACTGCACACATTCTGCGTAAATGGCTTCAACAATTCTCGGACTAGCAACTTCATGGCACTAGGGCAAAAGGCAGAACTTAGACTGAAGCATCAAAGTGTTAAATCCAAGTCTTTTGGAGTATTCGTGGACTTGCAGGTCAGGGTCTCGTCCTTTCCATTGGTCCAGGAGGATGGCCTTATTGGACCATGAAGTCCACCAGCAAAGAAGGCCAGGTACGGTCGAGCTTCCTGTGTTGTGGGATGGACAGGAGTTCGAGAGATATGTTACCATCATAAAGGTGAATTTCAGGTAAACTCACATCCTTCTGAGGGTTGAAGCCTCAGAAGAGTTTGCATTGCATAGCGCCTGATGGATACGTTATAGAGTTTGGGTTCCACTTGAGGCATGAGGTCCCTGCAGCAAAGACACAAAATGTAATCAATTAAGAGAACTCTTTAGTCTAAATATTCTGCTTCAAAGAAACTGAAACTATAAGTGAAGTTCTGAAGTATATTGGTCATCCAAAAATCTTAACAGTAATAAAAACTGATCTAGGAAATCATAACATTCACATGAATCTGTAACAACGATTTCAGTTACTTTCCACTTCTGACTACAGGAAAACGAAAATCATTTGTCGATTATTTACTGCAGCAGTGCTAAACTCTTTCAGACTATATATATGTGCTTCGCCAAGAATTGAATCCATATAGAGTTTCTAGGGAATTGAATAAGGATCATATGTTTACTATAAGAATTATGACAATGAGAAATCTTAGCAGATGCTGGAGCAGGTTCATGCAGGAATATGATGATGATAGACAAATCTACTACTGTAATACAGTTACAGAATATGTCGATCTCCATTCTTTACTCGCAGTTGTTACATGTACCAACTACCAATCCAATTAAAACATCCGCTTTTGGTTATGATGGTTGTTCAAGCAAAAGTTAAGTAACTAGAGAAAAAAACAATCAAATAATGGAAAAGTGGATAATTCAATCAGCAAAAGGACAAATGTAATCGCAATAATTCGTTCGTACAATGAAAGTAAATAAAGCTCTGATTAGTGATTATATGAGAATTGTGTGTCTTACAAAGTGTTGCTTTCTGCATTTTTATATCGTCACAAATAAGCCGTTACTATAATGATCACAAATTATTATACTTAATAGCTTGTGTACTACAATGATCTTCTGCACAATTGCCTTGTCAACACCATTAAAAAAATACTGCATACTTGTAAGTTCACACTAATAGGCAGAAGTGGTGTCAGGATGGCATTTTGATGATGGTTTACGTTTTGTCATTTGGATTGGGAGAATGCTTTCTTCCTGAGTAGCAAGAAGTTTAAATATAGATATTGCTTCCGAATTTTGCAGGTACTTCTCTTGCCTTTGTTTTATTCTCTGTATCTTAAAAAGGGTTTCTATCCATTAACTAATAGATTAAATTCGCGTGCCTGCATAATTTCTACAATTGACTGTCCAATTTTTATACTATAATGTGGTTTGGTGGCATTAAAGAGGATCAACATGATTTGGCTGAACCTCTTCCTAGAGCTGTACAATTTTTTTGATAAAAACTATTTGATTGCTTGTAATTGATTTGGTATCCTAATCATTACGAGAGGTCTTTGCTCCAAGTTATTGTTGGTTATTGGTTACCTGCAATTTTACGTGATATCTCATGGACCAGTTTGTACTACAGTGTATTGTTTTACATGAAACATTAAACTATATGAGTGTCTCATACATGTGGATTTGATTGAGACTTCGAGCTTTCAATGTTAGATAGTATCTGAGCTAAAAGTAGTGTATGTTTGGTTGGGTGTAGATCGAGATGCCGCCTTAAATTAGAAAGTCAAAGTGACTGAGCATAAATAGAATCTCAGCTGTTTATTCCATGATTCTCTACCATCTCGTGTTTGAAACCATGAGAGAATATGTTGTATGTTTTGTCAATTATTATTTTCTTTCATTGAGTTATTTACTCATACGAGATTAAAGTTGCTCTCCTGTATGCTGCCAACCATTATAAAATTTTTCAGTTAAAAAATACTTCATTTCATAAAACTCTGTAACACTTTCCTTATAAGATGTTTCACAATACTCTTTACACTTCTATTCTTTCCCCTTTTAGTAAGTTTTAAGTGGTGAATTTACAATACTATCCTTGCTATAATTGGTCCCCTGGTATCCCTCTCTCTTTTTAATTCATTTAATTTTTGACCTCACAACACTAAATCATCTTACCTCTCTACCCATTTAATCACAACGGAAAACACCAAGGAGTCCGTGGTGAGAGGATTGTAGGATTTGTAGCAACTATTCTGAAACTGGTGAAGTAATTAAAAATTTAAAATTTGTGTTATAAATTTGTTACTCCACCGATGCTACTAGCCTACTAGATGCATACTCTTAGTTATTTATTCCATGAACAGCACTTGCATAGTTAGTCTTTTGATTCATATGATGTAGCCAGCAGTTCTAGGTTTAGATTTATCCTGCATCTCCTTGAATATCTCGCATGAGCCTCCTTGATTTTCTTTTTCTTTTCTTTCTCTGGGTACATGGGCCCTATCATATATTGGTGCATGTCAATTAAGTGGGTTGGATTACTCCTTTTCCTACATCTGTTTTTCTTGGTCGGGATCTATGCTTCTGGTGTACTGCTAAATGCTAACTGTTATTCGTTGACATACTTTAGGAGCTAATTGTCTCTGACGACTTTCATGCTTGTATATCAAATTGCAGGTTAACCTCAATGAGAGTGATAATGAAATGTCAAGGAGGTTGATGGGGTTGTTAAATAAGCGAGAGAGAGTGATCCTGCTTACTATCAGCTTTCTTATCTTGTGAGGCAAGGTGAACAACCTAGAGAGGGTTCTACCTTCTGGCAAACCTATTGAGGATCAGACAGGTGGTATAGGTGGCTATGCTGAGTGGATAACACACAATCCACCGTCAGGTCC
Source organism: Bassia scoparia (assembly GCA_008642245.1). Lineage (NCBI taxonomy): Eukaryota > Viridiplantae > Streptophyta > Magnoliopsida > Caryophyllales > Amaranthaceae > Bassia > Bassia scoparia. Next base: position 85,897 of record SNQN01000186.1, on the reverse strand, counting down.
AGCAAAATGCATAATGATAGCCAGATATATAAGGTTTGTTCTTACAAAATTCTTTTCTTTTTTATTTTCCCTAAAGCCTTTCCCATCCACCTTCCTTTTCAGCACATAGAATTGATATACAGCTAGAGACGACCCCATTTACTGTCTAATAGGTTTTTATTCTCTATTTAAAATATATATATATATATATATAGATTTAGGATCAAATGAGAAGCATCTTTAAAATGAGAAGCGTGAGAAGCAATTTTGATCGTGGATTTTGAATCGAGGGTCAAGATTTATTTCATGAAAAAAGAAATGTGCAAATTTTTGTAACATAAAATGTGCACAAATTTTCTGTGTGAATGTGCAAAAACCAAAAAATATGCACATTCATTACAAAAATTTGCACATTTACTATTAAACTTATGCACATCTTGACCGTTCATCTCAAAAATCAACGATCAAGATTGCTTCTCACACTTCTCATTTTAAGGGTTCTTCTCATTGGATCCTAACCCTAAATATATATATATATATATATATATATATATATATATATATATATATATATATATAATATATATATATATATATATATATATATATATATAATATATATATATATATAATGTTTTAATTATAGTGCTGATCGGGTGAGCTTGAATCAATGAGCTAGCAATTATTTTTGTAGTTGTGATTTTTTTTTTTTTGGTTGTGGCTTATAGATTCGTCGATAACCAAATTGGACTTGTCATGATATTTTGGTTTATTGGTTGTGTAAATTGCTGAAGTTTTGGGATCACAAATTATTATACTTAATAGCTTGCTGTACTACAATGATCTTCTGCACAATTGCCTTGTCAMCACCATTCCAAAAATACTGCATACTTGCAAGTTCACACTAATAGGCAGAAGTGGTGTCAGGATGGCTTACCGTTGTTCCCAAATCTAATTTTAGTTCACTTTTGTTAGTTGTTTCTGATACTTAGACTCCGTTTGGTAGGGTGTTACACATTTTCTTGAAAAACTGTTTTTCTCTATTTACTATTTTGCATTGTTTGGTATGCAAAGGATATAAAATATTTTTCCCTTGGTGTGAAGTTGCTCTCATAATGATATTAAAATCATTTTCCCTTGAAGGGAAAACTGTCTTCCTTTCTCTTCCTTACCTCTCTTGTACACTCCTCCCTGGTAGCCAGGCTCCCACAACATCACTACTTTCCCTTTCACTTTCCTTTATTTTCCAATTTTCTTACTTGAAACTAAACAATGGAAAAGTACTTTTGCAATTATGTTTACAATTGTAAATTGTTTTCTATGAAAAACATTTTTCGTTAAAATGTTTCATTATAATTGTAACTTTTGCTATGAAAAGGAAACATCATATTAATAGCAATTTTCATTTTTTTCCTTTTAGAGTAAGTTTTTTTGTTGTCAAAGGACTATTTCACCCTTACTAAAAAAATTTTAAACATAGATGTGTATAAGAGACAGATTATATACGAATTGATTAATTTTTATTAAAGGTAATGATATGACAATAAACTTTATTACAAGTAGACGTATTACTCTGTTAGTTATGAATATCATTTTTCGTTAAAATGTTTCATTATAATTGTAACTTTTGCTATGAAAAGGAAACATCATATTAATAGCAATTTTCATTTTTTTCCTTTTAGAGTAAGTTTTTTTGTTGTCAAAGGACTATTTCACCCTTACTAAAAAAATTTTAAACATAATTAAGTCAACTTAATCCTAAGTCATTTCTCCTAATTTTAATTTGGAAAATTTGTTGGAAACTATTTACTTTTTCCAAAAGTTTAGAAATAACTACCCACTATTTTTTTTTTAAAATAACTACCCACAATTTACAAAACAATTAGAAATCCCTACCTCTTTTGGTTCTCAGGCCATATTAAGCTGTTTTCCAAGCTGTTTTCGGTTTTCCGTCGAGTGGGGCCCTCTCTCATACCTGAATTAAGTTATTTAAATTCGATTTTCCTCATTTTAATCCATTTTAACTTTCCAAAAAATCTTCGATCTTTTTTTGCTTAATAATTTCGTTCTTCTTGCCCCAAATTCTCATGTTTTTTCTCTTCATCAATTCTCCACTGATTTCATGGCACCCAATCACCATCCTCGCAGCTTTCTCGCTCATCCAACCATCGACAGCCACAACAACGACCAACAACAACCACCAACAACCAATTCACGAATTGTTTAGTGTAGTCGTTGTCGTTTACTAGCCAAATTCACGAATTCACCAAGCAATCAATTCCCCCAAAATTCAAGAAGTGCTAACCAATTCACGAATTCAAATAGCGCTGCTGCTGCCACATTGCTGCATTTCTGGTGTTGCTTCGCTACTTGTTATTCAAATTGTTCCCCCAAAATTCGTGGATTCATCAACGCACAATCAAACCTAGATTGCGGTTGCGATTGTGGTGGTTAAGGGTGTGAATTTGGGCTAATTTTGGTCGCGATTTTTTTGGGTTATCCGRCTATTGTGGTGGTTAGAGGTGTGAATTTGGTGGCTGGTGTTGTTGGGTGATGCGCTGATAGCATCTTGTAGTTGGGTTGTTGAGGTGAATGTGTCATGTTGGTTGGGTCGAAGGAGGCGGTGGATCAGAGGAGGAAGGAGGTGGTGATGGTCGTGGCTCGTGGTGGTCGTGGAATGAGGTGTTGGTGCTCATGGAAGGAGGAAGAAGGTGGTGGCCATGGCAGGGGGAAGCTAGGAGGGAGAAAGACGGAGGAGGGGATTAATTATTAGATGTGAGGGGGAGTGAGATGAAGAGGGTGATTATTAGATGTGGGTTTTGGTATTAAAAGGGTAGCTTAATTAATTTAATTAGGGGTATAAAAGTAATTGCACAAAATTGGGGAGTTTTGGAGGGAAAAGTTGGGCCCACACGCCGGAAAACTTTTTTTTGCTCGGAAAATTGCTTTTGAACCAAAGTGGGTAGTGTTTATTTTTACAATGGTTTTGTAAAATGTGGGTAGTTATTTTTAATAAAAAAAATAGTGGGTAGTTATTTCTAAAGTTTTGAACAAAGTGGGTAGTTTTTAGCAAATTTTCCTTTTAATTTTAACCCAACTTAATTAAATCCTCAACCACCACAACGCACAACCCTTCCACCTACAACCAACACCACCACAACTCCTCAACCCACCATATTGCCGCACACCACTACACTCCACTACATTGCAGCCCACCGCCGCGTCGCCCAAAGCACTTCGCAGCCCGACAAACTACCACACCGCTATGTTGCCCAAATCACTTCGCACCCCAGATTGTTCTCATTTTTACCACCATCACCACGCCGCCTTCGATTCGATTCTTCACACCACGACCATCTTAATCTCCCTTACTTCAATTCTTCTCATTTCGATCTCACTTGGAGATTAGGGTTGCGATTTGCTGCGAAATTAGGGATTAGGGTTGCGATTGGGGGATTTGGGTTTGAAATTGGGGATTAGGGTTCGAATGGGGCGCTCATGTGGTTGCTGGGTTTGTGCCTTTGTGGTAGTGGTGGTTAGGGGTTCGAGTGGGTGGGGGTTTCGAATTCTGCGCAAAATTTGGGTGTTGTTTGGGAGTGGTGGTGGTCGTTTGAAGTGGTCTGTGGGTGCTGGGGTGGTAGCAATGGTGGGCAACCTCCCCTTTCTCCTCTTTCTTTCCCATAATAACTAAGGGTAACATAGTCATTTCAACCTATAAACATAATTTACAAGTTTTTCCCAACATTCTGTGTCCTCTTGAAAGTTGCGATTAAAACGAAACGGATGAAGTATCAATAATTATTGACTGAATAAGAGGTAAGATGGAGATTATTTTATGGGATTTTTCCCCATATACCCCTGAGCTTTCGCGTATTAGCTCATATACCCCTCAGTTTTTCAAAACACTCCATATACCCCTGAACTTGTCTCCGTTAGCTCAAATGCCCTTAATGAGGTAACGGTGTTAAGTTTTGTGATTTTTTGACATATTTGCCCCTGATTACTTCTTCTTTCTTCTTCATCTCATCAATCACCATTAATTACTCTTCCTTCTTTTCTTTATTCTTTCTTCCATCAACGACTTACTGATGACCCACTTACTGATGCCATCAACGACTTCATTTCGAGTGAAATAACGATTCCCAACTTTATCGACGCCCACCATTGTTCGTTTGCTCAATAACCCCATTAATTTTGATAGAAATTTCGACATTTTCCCCTCTTTCTTTCTCTGAAATTTAGCAGATTTAAGTCAGAAATCTTCTTTTTTATTGCAAGTTTGATTTTGGCACTTGTAAGTTGTAAATGTCGGTTTTGGCTTTTGTGTTCGCAATCAGACAATCAAGAACACCCTGCCACAACCCTGGCACCGTAAATGTCAATGCCGCTGTACTCATACGCCTCACCGGAAACTGGGAAAACCCTGCCACAACCTTAGCAGGCACGTGACCACCATTCGCGTGACCTACTCCGTTCAGAAGCTTGTAATACGCCGCCGTTTCGGTGGAACGGAGGAGTCCGTTAGCAGTCGCGGTGGTCGAACACATACAACCCACCGCACAACCACAACTGAACCAACACAACAATCAAGAACACTTGCTACCCACCACCGCAGAAATTCAAGTTTGAAAGCAGAATATCAAACCCACAACTGCAGAATATCGAAATAACATGACCTAGAATTTCAAAGTTTGATTACAAACATTCGAACTCAAACACGCTCAAGTTGCTTAGATTTTCGAATGAAATTCAATTTTCGAAACATAGCAGAATTCAAACAATAGGGTTGGTAGCAAGTGATTTTCGAACTATAAAACATTGATTTAGGTACAAACTGCCCCAGAATCACCATTACTTCTCCTGGACAACAACATTCGATTGAGGGCTTTGCGAATCAAATTGGGGATTTTTCGTGCCCCAGAATCACCATTACTTCTCCTGCCCCAGAATTTGCGAATCAAATTGGTGGAAAATAAGAGAGAGAAGAGAGAGAGTGAAGAAGAGAGTGTGGTTSTTGATAATTAGTGGTTTCAGCCATTGAGAAGTCGTCGAAGGTTTCGCCATTGTTGCTGAGTTGAGTAAGAGAGAAAGACAAATAGAAGAACATAGGTGACAGGGGCAAATAAGTCAAAAAAACATAACACTTAACACCGTTACCTCATTAAGGGCATCCGAGCTAACGGAGACAAGTTCAGGGGTATATGGAGCGTTTTGAAAAACTCGGGGGTATATGAGCTAATACGCGAAAACTCAGGGGTATATGGGGAAAAATCCCTTATTTTATTGATTGCAAAGCAAAGGTATAGGAGAGCTTTCAAAGTTTCGGGTGGCTGCTCACTCCCACACAAACACTACAATATATATAATAAAATCTCACTTTTTCTAAATGACTCAAACAATAACATTTAATTCCTTGTTATTGCACCTGTCATCTTTATTTCTTTCAACTAGTAAAACTAAATTGGTGGTTTGGCCTGATTTATGACAAATGTTTTGTACCCTACCAAATGGAGCCTTAATGAAAAAGCGGTGCATCTTCTTGTTTTGTAATTTAAATCTGGAGGTGTCCATCTTAGTGCTTTATTGTTCTCAAATGAATTTGTGTTGCCCATTCCAACTTTTGGTGGGTTTGGCTAATGCATGAGTCTAATCTGTGTTGATTAGAATTTAGATGCTCGTAGTATTGGCTGAAGGTGTTAATGTGTTATTGTACCACAGGAGTTGGGAAACAATATTAAAAAAACATTGTTGAATGGGTGCTCAGATATCAAATCTTTCATGTACTTTTTGAGCATTAGATCTGTGTGTGCTGTTGAAGACTTGATGAACAATAATATTTGTCGTCTATTTAATAATTGCGTTTATTTTGACGCGAGCACGCGATTATAATAGATGAGTAACAATAGATAATTTTTAAGGGAAATTATCAAAAGTACCTCTGAAATTTTGTGTTTTTTCCAAAATACCCCTCACATTTTTTACCCCTTCAAAAATGTCCTCGAACTTGCAAAATCCAAATTTTTTGACATTTTAGGTGGAAAAATAAATGGAGTTGTAAGAAACATTACCTTAGAAATACATTCCAACAAACTTGACTTCATAGGTACCCCTGAAATACATTTATAAGCTAACGTTTGTTAAAATTCCGTCTATTTTTCTTCCAAAAAGTCATTGTTTTTTGGATTTTTGCAAGTTTATGGACTTGAAATGCATTTATAAGCAAATGTCTATTATAACTCCGTCGAATTTGCTCCTAAAAAGTCACTTATTTTGGTTTTTTACAAGTTCAAGAGCATTTTAGAAGGAGTCGAAAACGTGAGGGTATTTTAGAAAAAACATAAAAGTTCAAGGGTATATGCAATAATTTCCCAATTTTTAATGCCACGTGWTGATTAGCCTTAAGTCACCTTGATAATAACTATATTATATTAGTCTATTTAGTGATATGTGATCCCCCCCCCCCTCCCTAAGACCCTAGTTGCTAGTTCTAAACGTCTTAGGCAAAAATAGCAATGTATCTCTGTCAATTAGCCGTACATCAATGTTTGCTTCCCTCCCTTCAATTTCATTACACTACTACGGCCTTTGAGGGTGTGACAAGATGATAAAGATAGAAAAAATACATATATCTTCAATTTCGCATCATCGAAAAGACTTATGCATGTATATCCGTACATAGATTAGGGAGTGTTTTATACGTCTAATTCTCACTCTATCATAATCTATATTCACATTATCTTTTGAATAAACTGAAAAGGAGTCAAAGTCGAAATAAACTATAGTAGAGTGACAAATTAGGAGTCAAAGTCGAAATAAACTATAGTAGAGTGACAATTTATAGAGATAGTAACCCTAATTTAAATTTTAATCACATTAAAGAAGGGGAGAAATTGAAGGATGATCACAAAGTAACATATAAGCTTTGTAGTCTAGTAATGTATCACTAGACTTGTATATGGTTAAACTCCCCTGATAAAGGTGTGTGACTAGCTAGCTAGCTATTAGCTAGGACCGAACGATAAAGTTTAACACAACGGTCGTCAAGCCTTTTGTGAAAAATAAATAGATTTATCCATTACAATTCATCAAATTTAAGCTAGACATTAAGTGTATCAAGATAAGTTGAGCCAAATTAGTCTGTCACTTTAGGTGATGGCTACAACACCATCAGTCCATCACTTTAGGTGATGGCTAAACATGGCAATCATTTTACCTGCAACTCACCCCCATTTTAAAACGTGACCCTAAGACCCTAACCACAATTCCCTCATCCCACATTCCCACTACACCACAAACGAGGCGTTTGGGCTAGACACACCAATTTACCACTAGATACATGAACCAAACAAATTTTACTTTCGATACCAGTTTACCACTAGTCTCTCGATAAAAACAATCAATTATACTTCATCCGTTTCGATTTAGTGGAAACTTTGATGCCGGCTCGAACTCTTAGGTGAAATTTGTAAAATGTGTTTATAAAGTGCAAATGACTATGTTGCCCTTAGTAAGTATAGAGGGGTAATTAAAGGGAAACCTGCTATTGAGGACCACCACATCTACTACCAACCACCAGTCCAACACTGCCACTACCAACAACTGCCACTACCACCACAAAAAACCACTTCAAGAACTGGTTTTTTGCCCGGACTTGAATTCAACCAACAATTTGCCCATAATTCAATTGGGATTGTCAGTAAATAACTTGTCTATAAATACAATATTCCCAATTCTCGATAACTGTGTAAAATTCTTTCTTTTCTTCTTTCTTAAATTCAACCTTCAATTCAAATCAAGAATCATGCATATTTGGAACGATCAATTCTAGTTAGATTTTGTAAGTAATCTTAGTTCGATTTCTTTTTCTATTTAAATTTTTCTAGGTTGGTGAGAAGTGCGGTGTGCAGTGGTGTGTACAAAGTGTGTGGTTATGCGAGGTGGTGTTAGTGTGAGGTGGGTTGTGGTGCGAAGTGGTGGTTTGTATGGTGATTTTGGATTCGAGTTGGTTATTCATATGGTGATTTAGGGTTCGAATTGATTGTTTCTGGGTTTGGACTTGTTTGAATTGGTTGTTTTCGGCTTCGAATTGGTTGTCTAAGGTGGTGCGATGTGGTGGTCTAAGGTGGTGTTAGATGTGTGAGTGGTGTAAGGGGTTAATTTGTGCGATGTATGTGAGTGGTGGGCAGTGTTAGTCTTAGGTGGTGGGAGGTTTTCTGGGTTTGTGTGAAGGGTGTGCATGGTTTGAGGTGGTAGGTTGTTGATGATGATGTGTGAAACAAGGTGTAAACTTAGATTGAAGTAAGTTATATTAGTTATATAATTTAGTTTAAAGCTAGTATTATCATAATTATAGTTTTTTAATTAAGGGTAAATTGGTCATTTCACTCAAAAAAGTTTACTAAAACTGAAAAGAAAATGAAAGTTGCCGGTAATATGATATTTCCTTAAATAGCAAAAGTTGCAAATGAAACGGAGGAAATATATGACCAACCACATCTCAGGGGAATGAAATCTATAAAATATATTAAAAGGCGTGCGGAGCAACGTGCTTATGTCATGTAAGCTGCCACGCAAGCTTCAACTTTCGCCAGATTAGTGCCACGTATGCATTAGTGCCACGTAGGATTATGTTTCAATTATTTTAAAAAATAATGTTTATGATAAGATTGGAACTCAAAACTTTACTTTCAAACAAATACATACTTACCAACTCAGCCATATTTTATTATTGCCTTAAATATATATCTATATCTATAATCATATATTTTGACAAAGAATTTGTCCTATACTCCATACTTTGTACTTCATATGCATTTTTTCTTATATCTGTGTTTTGAATATTAAGCATTTTTTTAAACTTTGTACGGAGTATATCATTTTATTTTGTCTCGCGGTTCATCATGTGCTTAGTGTATATGGTTTTTTTTTGTACATATACATTGTATGATTACAATGCTTATTCTATATATCACAATAATATAATTTTATTCCCTACTTTAAAATTATATTATTTTACTATTTANCAACAACAACAACAACAACAACAACAACAACAACAACAACAGCAATAGCAACAGCAACAGCAACAGCATTAGCAACAACAACAACAATAATAATAATAATAATAATATAGTGTGAAGCGTGCAGTGTCATGGAACAATAATAAAATTTGAAATAATTTCGCACGCATCGCGTGCATAAAAAACTAGTAACATATATTAAAAGGCATTTCTAAGAAAGAAACGCCGCCACGTGGCACTCTTCAACGTACCATGTGTCATTTTCCGATGTCGTACATACACCTCATAAAGTTATCACTCAACAAAATAATTCTTTATCATGGGTGTGGCACGTTATATGCAAAAAGAGTTGCTCATATTTTTATTTAGATTTAATATCGCATTGTTAGGAAGATAGATATAATTGTCATATATTTAATTTTTATTTTTAATTTAAAGAATTTTATTTAGTTATGAAAGTTGTATGATAGGGTTTTTACAAATTTATTGAATTTAAAACGAAACTAAAATGTTATTCAAAGTCCACAAATATCAATCAATAACTATACTAAAGCGCAGTCGGCTCTCACTCCAAGCATGACACGTGTCGTTTTGTCATTCACTGCTTTCCCGCCCATTTTCGCTATTTTATATTTTCGGAATTAAATATATTTTGTACTATAAAATATCTTGAAATTATAAATTTATACTATTTTTTTATAAATTCAGCTATATTATACTCCCTCCGTTTTTTTTAGTTGTTCCAGTTTCTATTTTGGGATGTTTTTAAATAGTTGTTCCAAACCAATCTAAAAATAACTTTTTCACATTTTACCTACTTTATTTACTCTAACATTAATGACTTACCCCTTTCTAAAGTCAACTTTCATTACTTTACCCAATCTTTTCACCCAAAATTACTATTTCCCATAAAATTTCATTCACACATTTACTCTTTTACCTAACTTATTCAACTTTTTACCCAACTTACTCAACTATTTTATTCAACTCAATCAACTCTTAAAAACCGTTCCATAATGGTATGGAACATCTAAAAAAACGGAGGGAGTAATATTTTGAAAATATCCTGACATATCATTTGTATGACCTTGCAAAATATTCTACTCCGTAAATATGTTCTGACTATGCAAATATTAATTATCCCTATATAAATTATACTCTATAAAAATTATAGTCATCGTGAACAATATTCAGAAAAAATCACGGTGATCAAATTATACTTACAATTAAATCGCATGTCAATATATATACTTGTAAATATTACTGACACATTTTGCTCACCGTGATATTTTATATATCATACTTTTATTCTATGTTATGATAATATACCCAATACTAATGTACAAGTAATTAGGGTAAGATATTCAATGAAACATACACATTAAGATATTTTATTCTCTACATACACATTATATGGCTAATATATTTTATTCTAAGATATTTTATTCCCTACATACACATTAAGATATTAACTTAAAAACAATATAAACATTCACGATAAAGGTTTACAATATCTCATAAAATAATTATTACAACTAACCGCTGCAATTAATTTAAGGCCCAATTCGCTATGATTGGTGATAACTGTCTCTAAATAGTAAATATAACAAATCAAAACAAAATTATAGATCGACTCCATAGAATTTCTTTTGGTAAATGCAAAGATAAAATTTGATTTTTATATGACGTTGTAGCAATTTAATTAAAAACTAATATAATACCCGTGCGATACACGACTTATGATAAAATTCAATATTAGGTCTTTATTATTACAAAATCAATTATTCCGTATTATGTATTAGACACTCAAATAAAATTAGGTTTTTGATGCGAGAAAAGACCTTTTAAATTTTTTTTTGTGAGAAAATACCCTTAAATTTAAAAAAAAATTATGTGAAGACAAATCTTAAAAAAATTTGCGAGAAGGGACCTTAACTAGTTTGCGACCTTTGACCAAAGAAAATCGACATTGACTATGTTTGTGCCATATAAGTTTTATCACTTTATTTAACAAAACACCATTATTTGGTTTAACTAGAGTTTGTATTTAGGCAAAATAAACTCCAAAAACATATTTCATAATCACATCCAAACACACCCAAAACTTTGTTCGTCAAACCAAAACCTTTGTTTTGATATAGAAATTTAAATCAAACAAAACAAACTTGACATATTAACACATCATTAAATTTAATTATTTATCTTTTAAAAGGAAAGACAGAGCCAATCTATATTATTAAAAGAATCTTGCACCCATAACCGACCTTTCACCACAACCTCTCCTTACAAAATATTCATTTTCCATATTTATTCTTTCTTTAAAAAAATTACAAAAAATAAAATAATATTTAATAGTTCTTTTCCAAGGCCAAATATGAATTCAAATGTTTGTATATAATTTGACTTTTAAAAAATTTGACGGTGTAACATGTAAAGAAATATAGTGTTTCTTAATCTGAAAATATAAAGTATTTGATGTCAATAATCACATAAAATACTAAAAATCTTTCGAAATATTTTTCCAATTAAAATTTGAGATATTCTATAAAGTTGAGATTATATTTCATATTTTTCAATGTATAATATCAAAGAAATAATATTGAATAATATATTATTGTGATATTTAATACCTTACAGAGGTGAGAAAAATAGGCAGGATTTTTTTATGAGATCACAACAAGTGGCGAGTTGTGGTGCGGTATATTCTTATTTAGTATAGTACGTCTATATATAATTTGTAGTTCATTTAAAAAATTAAAATACAAATTATTTTTGTTTTATATTAATCTCTATATATAACTATGTATTAAAAAAAATAAGGGGAACATCGTCCGGGCCTAAATACTAGTTCAAATTGCAAAAAAAAAAAAAAAAAACCCTTAAAATGTACCTCAGAAGGAGGGCCAAAAAACGATCCAGCGTCCGTGTAACCAGTGAGGGGCTTTAAACTGTAAATCTTCCGGCCTTAGCAAGTTGATCCACATGCTCTTGATACTCCCTTTTCACCCACCTTAAGTGGAAAGTGGACTTGAACTCCAGTTTCATCAGCTTCTTAATTTGAGTGTATAAGACATTACATTTGGAGTTAGTATTAGTTTTGTTCATCATTGCAGATATGATGGACTGATTATCAAAGACCAGGGCAATCTTAAGGTTCTTTCCCTCCTCCTTACCAAGGACTTGAGTAGCAAACACAAGTGCATCACGAACGACCGTTGTTTCCATTACAGTGCTCTCATCACCTGTCTGGTCCATGTTAGGATAACCTTGGTAATTATAAGCAATCAGAGAATCAGTTGCCTTATCCCAGATGTAAACCCCAGTACCCCATTAATTACACGCTTCACTCCAGCTCCGTCCGAAACATTGGTAGACATCACAGAGCCATCGACAGCGATAATTACCTTAAATTTAGATATGTTGAAATGTTCATATGCATCGAGTTGATAGTTGCGGCAAATGACAAAAGAGAGTGAAACATTAGAAACACGTTTTGATAGAAGACGAAACATAGCTTAGGTTGTCATGAAATGAAATTGATTACAGATGGTTTTGCTGAGGATGATGGTCACTACGGTGGCTAGGGTTAAGTTTGTTTCGAAAAAAAGTGGGGATGAAACGGTTGGACTTATTTGTTGGGCTTAAACTTGGTTCGATTCAGTTTAGCTTCATTCAATTCAATTGAGCTTAATTTCTCTCATCTCCCTACCTCTCAAAATCTCATACTTGATTTGAGTTTAACTTACGATTAGTGTATTATTATTGTTGTTATTTAACTTACGATTAGTGTATTGAACTATAGAAAGAACATGGTTAAGCAAACTACAACCCAACTTTCATAATGAAATTATAATAATATTTGTGGTTTAAGATTAATTAGTTAGTAAAAATCTTTAAGCACAACCGAACTGGACTGAAAATAAGCTAAAGTAAACAGAACCTTAGTTTGGAACTTGAACCAGTTTACAATACTATTTTCTTCTAAGCGTTGTTTCATTTTTCTACATTCTTATTCATGATTTTACATTTTTAAATGATTTCATTTTAGTTTGATTGCATTTTTCAAAGTTGGGAGTTCCATTTTCAATTCGAATTCTTCATTTTATTTTTGATTCCGTTTTCAAGCTTGATCAATTTGAGCGGATTGAAGCCTAAGATTACATCAACAAGTTGAAATACCCATGATTCCACATAAAAAACAATGTATAACTTAGGTTGATTGAGTTTTTAATTCAGATTTTTCACTTTTATTTGATTTTGGTTTAGTTTGATTTCGTTTACAAAGTTGGAAATTGGATTCTCAATTCGAATTCTTCATTTTTATTTGATTCCGTTTTTGGGCTTGGTCAACTTAAATTGATCAAAGCCTGAGATTACACCCATGAATTCACATAGAAACAACGACTAACTTAGGTTGATTGAGTTTTCAATTCGATTTTTTTATTTGATTTTGGTTTTGTTTGATTTCGTTTTCAGATACAAAATTCTGTAATTTACTGAATATTTTTGTTTGAAGGCTTGTAAAGGAAGCATATTACAAGTCCACAACAGAACTATTTTTATAAAAAGAATAAGGAAATATTGAAAATAATAATCCTTACTTTTAGTGGTCCGCTCGTAATAATCCCTACTCGAAATAACTTCAGAATAATCCCAATTTGATACCTAATCTTATCTAGCGAACCTAATCGATTACATGACCTGCTATTTCAAGTTTCCCCCTTAATACCAGGTTAATTCCTATTTGACTAGCTTAATTACATTTAACTAGATTTAGGGCATGTTTACATTAGCTGAACTGAACTGAATTGAATATTTTATGAGAGAGAGAAATTGGGTTATAAACTGAATTGAATGGAGCTAAGCTGAACTGAGCTGAACTGAAAATAAGCTAATGTAAACAGGCGCTAATTAACTAAAATTAATCTTTAATACTACACTTTAACTAATAATCCACCAATAAGCTCAGCCAATCAACCACAACCGTAACCGCTGCCACCCTTAACACATCCCCACCCTCCACCTGCAATACCCACACAAATTAGCCGCCACCACAACCACCGCCAACCCCAAGACTGAACCCCCTCGAAACCACCACTCAACCACCAAAATGCCACCACTCGACCGCAACAAACCCCCTCCCTCCCGATTTCAATCAACTCAATTGCAGTAGTATTGCTATTTTTTTATGATTAACTAGTTTGTTTTGCCCGTGCATATGTACGATCTTTGATTTTATATATACTTCCTTATATATATCATAATTTTTTGAATATTTGGAAATAGTGAAAATAAACTTTTGAAAACTTTCAATATATAAGAATAATCAGGAAGTATATGACTAATGGTGTAAAAAAAGAATTAATTTAGATTAGTATATTCGACTTTGCGATTTTGTATGAGTTAAAACCTTGTCTTTTTCAATATTAGGCATAAATATCGTTCTATAAACTTATTTCAATCTAGGTTAAAATGGTGAGTTATTTGTAATGTTTAGTTTTCGAACGAGTGTTTGAATCATGCAAATGTGTATTAATTAGTTTTTTCATGTTTACGTGTATAACACAAAATTATTTGACTATGTATTTTTTTTGTTTGGAACACTTGAGTGCTAATTTATGGTTAGTTATATTGTAAATAATTAGTTATTAATCAACTAATGCAAGAGATTATATTTTTTCAGACAATAACATTACATGAAAAACTAATATTATTTAGGAAAATTTGTGAGAAAAGACCTTTTAATTTTTTTTTTGTAAGAAAAGACCTTTTAAAAAAATTTATGTGAAGAGGAACCTAAAAAAAAAAATTGTAAGGAGAGACCTCCGACCTATTTTCCGACGTTGACCACGGCGGGACTCGTTTGACCACTCTAATACTCCTAATTGCACCCTCATTTTACATTTTCCACTCTCCTTTTTCAATTTCCCTCTTTTTTTTGTTTTCCTTCTACTATTCCCCTTATTGTCATCTCCTTCATTAATAGTCTTGCTGAACTCACTTCACATCAAGCACTGTTCATCTCTGCAACATTGGGGCTAATTAATGTGGTAAGTTAATTAATTAATTGATCTCTATTTTCCCAATTCTATCATCATCATCATCTCTGCAACACTGTTCATTTTTTCATTTATTTTCAACTTCGGTTTCTTCGTTTTCTCTGTAACTCACAAATTTTCTTTCAATGGCGAAAAAAAAGGTTTGGTCTTGCTTTTGAAGAAAGCGGAAATTCCCAAATTACGTAATTGTCTAGAAATCAAGGTATGTTTTGTTAATTTACAGTTTTTTAGGGTTTATGCGATTTTGAAATTAATTTAGGGATTTTTGGATTTGGTTTTTGTTGTGTTTACATTTAGAGATGTGAGTTGCTAGCTTAGTTTTGATTTACATTTAAATGTTGAATTTCCATGGTTTGTTTGAAAAAGTGCTTGAATTTGTGCTTTTAGTGACTGTTAGTTGATAAATTCATGTTCAGGTTTGGTTTACACATCTTTGAGCCTTGGTTTAAATTCATGGAGCCTATTAATATTAGGTTGTATTATGGTGGTCACTTTGAGAGTAAGAAGAAGAAGACTGAKTATGTTAGGAACCCAAATATGGAACCTAATAAGTGGGGATTAGCTTTGAGATTAAATGTGGAGGAAGTATGTTATTTCGAATTTGTGCACTGGATTAAGGAGGATCTTGGGTTTGAGGAAGTTGGTGAGATTTGGTATAGGAGGAAGGGTTGTACTTTACATAATGGTAGAGCTTTAATCACTAGTGACAAGGACATCCCAGAATTTTTGAATGCCCCTGAACCTGACGGTTACTACCATCTGTATGTGGTGCATCCTAAAAAGGTGGTGCCTGAACATGGATTATGCCATCCTCCCTGGATGAAGTTCTATGATCCAAAGGAAAGATTTGGTCCAGATTATTATGATGTTAGTAGTAGTTAGGGAGCTTTATAGATGATGATGGCAGTGAGTTAAATAATGAGGAGTTTGGTAGTGGAGTGAACATGGGGTGTACAAGTGGGAATAAAGAATCTTTGAGCTGTAAAGTGGGGGGTCYACAACAACATTTACCACCCAACAACACACCTCCTAACCATATCACTGATTCTCAACCTCCCAACCCTAATCTTATCACTATAGAATCACAAAAAGAGGCAGGAACATCTCAAAACAAACCCAAAAACACATCAACCACAAACCAGAATCAAATCAGACCTAAGCTGCCCATTCTTCCATCCCAAAAACACCTTTGCATTCAAACGGTCTTGCTGAGAGTCTTGATGTTAGAGAACCTACAGATGTAGGAGATGAAACAAGTGACAGTGAAGATGAGGATTACAACAGTGATGCTGATTTGAGTGAGGATGACATAGACAACCTTGATGATGAGGACTTATTCAACAAATATGTTGACAAAGACATTATAGACTCTATCAGGGACAGCTTCAAGGAGTTCACCAAGAATACAACTGTTGAGGATTTGGAAGTGCAAAATGAAGAGAACACTATCACTAGTGATGCAGAGCTTGATGACAGTGATGTAGATCACCTTAGTGATGTTGGATCTGATGATGATGTTGACAGATACCCTGAGTTCAATCCTGAGATTGATTTCAAAGGTAAGATCTCATTAAGTSTTGGTTTGAAGTTTCCTTCAAATGATATTTTTAGGAAAGCTTTACAATGGCATGCAGTAGAGAATGGATATAATTACTATTTCCTACACAACAATAAGACTAGGGTCTCTGTCTACAGTGCTAATAGATGTGAGTGTCCTTGGTAAGATGGTAGGATACTTCAATGCAAATGTGAAAGTAGGAACAAGTGTAGGTTTAAAATACACTATAGGAAGCTGAAGGGGGAACACACTTGGCAGATTAAGTCATACAGACCTAAACACATTTGYCCACACCAATTACACAACCCTAAATGCACTTCAAAATATTTGGCTGAGAAATTCATAGAAGATTGGAGAGATGACCCTTGTTGGAAATTGAAACACTTTCAAAAGAGAGTAAGAAGGGAGGTTGGGGTTGAGGTTGGTTATTATAAGGTGTATTATGCTAGACAACTTGCATTGAGAATGATATTTGGTGATTCAAGTTTAGAGTACAGTAGGGTTTGGGATTATGCTRCAACAATAATTAGGCACAACCCTGGTAGCACAACAATTGTTAAGGTTGATGTACAAGAAGGCATACAACCACAATTCCAAAGACTTTATGTATGCTTCYAAGCTTGTAAGGAGGGGTTTATAGCAGGGTGTAGACCTATTTTGGGAGTTGATGGTGCACACTTAAGGGGTCCATATCYTGGAATTCTACTTACAGCTGYGGRCAAAGATGGGAACAATAATATATTCCYTGTTGCRTGGGCTGTGGTTGAGATARAGAACTCAGAGACATGGAGTTGGTTTCTGGATTTGGTGAGGAATGATCTAGCCTCTGTTGCTGACTCAGTCACTTGGGTACATGAGCAAGATGAGCTAACCTACATGTCTGATAGACAAAAGGTAAACACATTTGTCAAACAAATGAATTGCTTGATTGTTGCTGACACTACGTGTTTTACATGACTAATATAATATGCACTTGATGTTTGTAGGGTTTACTTGATGCTTTCAAGAAGGTAATGCCTAATGCAGAAACTAGATATTGCTGCAGACACATCTGGAGCAATTTTAAGCAAAAATATCCTGGTCAACCTACATAGTCAACCTTGACACTCAAGAATGCAACTGCAACAGATGGAGCCTGCAAGAAATACCATGCTGGCATGCACTAGCCTGCATACAAAAAAGAAGACTAAATTTTGAAGATTTTGTTCACCAGGCATACCATGTGGAAACCTACAAGGCAACATACACCCCTGCACTTAAGGCTATGCCAGGTAAAAAACAATGGGAAAAAACCAATTATGATAAACATGCACCACCACCATATAGAGTAATGCCTGGGAGGCCTTCAGCTCATAAAAGGAAAAAGGAGATGGGAGAGGATAAGGAGAAAAATCAGGTGAAAAGGGCAAAGAGGCGGAACAAATGTGGTAGATGTGGGGAATTAGGCCATTACCAAAAGAGGTGTAGCAAGCCACCAGTTGTGAGTGAGCCAAAAAAACCTGGAAGACCTCCAATTTCTAACCTAGGAGAGGCATCTAAATCAATGAAAACCACCAAAGCAAAGGCCACCAACACATCTCAGCCCAAGAAATCAACCAAAACAACAGGGAGGAAGAAACCACAAGCAACAGAGCACTCTGCCACTACATCAGCACCTGCAGACACTCAAGCATCATTGAACCAATCTTCAAGTATTCCAACTCAGCAATCTCAAGCTTAATTAGTAGCTAATTTTATGTTTTTGCAATSTAATTCTGAATTCTGAAGGTGGAAAATCACAATTGTTGGGTCAAAACTCATTTTTTGTCAACTTTATTTTGTCAAGTATGTCCTTGCAAATGGCAAGTGTTTATTGACTTAAATATGTTATGAAAATCTGTTATGGTTTGCATTTGGCTGTCATTTTTACTCTWATTTGCAATGTTTGCCTGTTAGTTGTATTTTGGTCTTATTGCAATATGTGTTAATAGGCCTATGAAGTTGAYTGTACTTTGCCTTTTTTGCAAATACAAACTCAATTCCTTGAGTTGACTAATGCAGTTGGCTAATGCATGTTGCATAATGATTGTGTAGCATTCAGAATTCATAACAAAAATTTAATCAAAAGAGCAACCACTTTCATTTCATTTGCTTTTGATATCAGTACAAAATAGCTCAAAAAAAAAAACTTACATAAGTGGTTGAATGACAATAACTTACACTAAAGTCTTAACAAAACCTAAACTAAATGTCATTCTAATTGAAAGCCTTAACAAAAGCTAAACTAAAAACAGCAGAGAGAACAACACAAACAACAATTGATTTCAATCCAACATTTGCCAACCCTGGTTGAACTTCATTGTTTGACAATCTGACAGGCCTCATAATGCTGCTCCTCTTTGCTTCCTCTTGTTCTAACTTCCTCAAATCCCTCTCAGCAGACACAACCCTCATGTTCAGAATGTTATTCTCCATTGCCAACCGATGTTTCTCAGCAACCAAGATGTTAATCACATCACGCTGCCAATCAGAAGGGTTATCATCAACCCAATCAAACACCTTGCAACCACTCTGCCCAGTTTCATGGTTGAAGAACTTGCAAGCTCTGAATTTTCTTCCTGGATTGTCACTCGTCCAAGAAGTGCAAGTTGCAAGTGGTAGTCCACACTTACACTTCACCACCATTATCACCTCTGCAAAACAAAAACAAAAAAGAAGAAATTCGAATTACACACAGTAAACTAGAGGAAGCAAGGAAAAATGAAAAGAAACAATGGGCAAATTGAAGCAAACCCTAATTTTTCACACTCAATGGGGGATATGAAATCAGAATGGTGTATTTGAAGAGTTATATAAAGAAGAAGAAAATAAGGGGGGAAAATTAGGGATTTAAGTGTTGGAGGGAAAGAGGAAATGAAAAAAGAGAGGGAAAGGGTGCAAAATGAAAAAAGGGGTGCAAATAGAAGTGAAATGGATGGTCAAACGAGTCCCACCGTGGTCAACGTCGGAAAATAGGTTGGAGGTCTCTCCTCACAATTTTTTTTTTAGATTCCTCTTCACATAAAATTTTTTAATAAGTCTTTTCTTACAAAAATTTTTTTTAAAAGATCTTTTCTCGCAAATTTTCCTATTATTTAAACCATGCATCGCACGGGTGCTATACTATTTTTAAATTATATAATTTCGTATGTTTTTCTATCTCTTTTTATTTGATACAATTGTTTTTTGACTTTTTTCATATTTTTGAGATATGGCTTCAAATTAAAATATCTTGAATTAAAAATTTAAAAATATATTTCTAAAAAATACACATCAAACAAAATCACTCATAACTAAGTTTAAACGAAATTGTATAAAACTAAAGTAAGCCAAAGTTAGAAAATTGCATTGAAATAAATATTCTCATTTTAGATATCATCCAATGCTTAGAGGCAGCAATCGAGCGAAGAGTTTGTGAGGTTAGAAAATGTATTTTGTCTACATTTTACCCAGTAAATTTTCATGTAGTGCCTTCAAAGTTGCAGTGTATGTATTGCCTTCACTCTCTCACTTCAGATTTAACTGCAGCCTGCAGGATATGTATCAAAGTTCACTTGAATTCTGTCACATAAAGCTCACTTGCTTATATGTTTTAATCTTGTCAGTCAGAACAGTTGGCATATTGTATAAGGTGTTCGGGTTAGTCTTAGGGTTGTCATCGGATTTTTCAGGAGACATCAAATTCACCATCAGCCKGAGATRTCTAATTATCTTTTACAGAATATAGTTATATTTTGTGATACTCTGAAAGGAGAGAGCTGAGGCATTAATACACAAACATAAAACATAGCAAAGAGGCCAAAGACTGTATTGTGTGTGTATGATGTATGCATATGTTACATAGCATAAAAGTTGTTCAGATTACTGTCTTCTTACTTACATAAATGTGTGTGATACTGCGGCCGTATAAATTCTATCAAGTTGCTATAATACGACTCATCCTCGTCAGTCATCATGCTTTATCCCTTATATATTGTTCTGCAGAATGAGCTTGCAATTCTGGAATTCATACATTTATTGGTAGAAACCATGGATCGACAGTTCGACACTTTGGCAATGCGGTAAGTATCGCCAACTCTTATATCTTCTCATCCAGCAATATATGACAGACAGTTCTTCCTAAGGCCGCTTACATGACTTGATCATGACAAGTACAGCTATTTGAATGACTCTAAAACTTACGGAGTAGAGTAGATCATTCACTTACTTGAAATTGGGCAATTTATTCAATATCTCAGCATTAGACACGCATACAAATGCCTATTTGTTTTTTGGGTGCAAACAGGCTTTCTTAAAAACTTAAGTAGTAAGAGTCCAGATCATTTGGATAATAAATTCGTTAAATCTTACAACATCAACAGGGGATTAAGTTAGAGCTATCTGCAAACAATAGAGTAGGCCTACTTTCTGATATAACTCGGCTTCTTCGAGAGAATGGCCTAGCAGTAGTCCGAGCTGATGTAGCAACACAAGGAGAGAAAGCAGTCGACGCTTTCTATGTCAGAGACGTAACAGGCAGAAGCATAGACAAGGAGTTTTTGGAATCACTTAAAAGAGAGATGAGTCCAATTTGCCTTCAAGTAAAAAATGAAAGTCCGCCAAGGCCAATTAGCCCAGTAAGGTACCATTTTTCTCTTGCAAACATGCTGAAATCTCACATTGCGCGGTTTTCACACAATTTGTTGCTATAAACTTCCTTTAGAGAGAGATTTTTCACTTCTATTCATGTAAATAATGAGGCAGCTAGAAAAAGGAGTTAGTTTGTACAGAAATAGCAGTCCGGTTTGCTTGATGCATACCTTATTGCGAATGAAAAKAATGACATTTTGATTACCACAACAAAAATTCTTATGTGATTTTTACAATTTTGAGTAGATTTTTTACATGACTGTGGATGGTGTAAGACGTATTGAACATCAGAACATGTACTTTAGTATTGCTATTGATTAGATCTAACAGTACGCGATCAAAACAATTTTTTCCTACTAGCTAGGCTATTATTTACTCAGTCTCACACTCTTGCTCCTAAGTTCTCAAGTTTAATCTCCTTAGCCACACAGAGTGCAAAATCATATGAAAAACATCAAACCTCTTTGCAGGCCTGTTGAGAACAAAATGTTGTCTAACGGCTCGAATTCCTTCAATAAGCCTGGCATACTTTTCTTCAGGGACTGCCTTCAATATTTCCTTTAGCCTTGGAATTTCTCTGACATCAACCTGAATCGAAAACGCCTCCCACCTCAAAACATCACTGAAAGGCAACACATAATTCTTGGACAGGATGACTGGCACACATTCTGCGTAAATGGCTTCAACAATTCTCGGACTAGCAACTTCATGGCCACTAGGGCAAAGGCAGAACTTAGACTGAAGCATCAAAGTGTAATAATCCAAGTCTTTTGGGAGGTATTCGTGGACTTGCAGGTCAGGGTCTCGTCCTTTCCATTGGTCCAGGAGGATGGGCCTTATTGGACCATGAAGTCCACCAGCAAAGAAGGCMAGGTACGGTCGAGCTGTCCTGTGTTGTGGGATGGACAGGAGTTTCGGAGATATGTTACCATCATAAAGGTGAATTTCAGGTAAACTCACATCCTTCTGAGGGTTGAAGCCTTCAGAAGAGTTTGCATTGCATAGCGCCCTGATGGATACGTTATAGAGGTTTGGGTTTCCACTTGAGGCATGAGGTCCCTGCAGCAAAGACACAAAATGTAATTCAATTAAGAGAACTCTTTAGTCTAAATATTCTGCTTCAAAGAAACTGAAACTATAAGTGAAGTTCTGAAGTATATTGGTCATCCATAAAATCTTAACAGTAATAAAAACTGATCTAGGAAATTCCACTTAACAGTAATAAAAACTGATCTAGGAAATTCATAACATTCACAGTGATTCTGTAATTCGCCAAAGAATTGAATCCATATAGAGTTTCTAGGGAATTGAATAAGGATCATATGTTTACAATAAGAATTATGAAAATGAGAAATCTTAGCAGATGCTGGAGCAAGGTTCATGCAGGAATATGATGATAGACAAATCTACTACTGTAATACAGTAAGTTATGAGGTCATTACCCAGTCATGACAAGCCAGCATGAAGTGGTCAGATCCTTGTGTCTGGTTCCAGAAGGGATACTTGGTGGAGATAACATTGACATAATCCGAGACAAAATGCTTCAGAGGGGTGACATCGTAGGTCATTGGCTTGTAAAGGTACTTCACCATCCATGTAACACTGAAGGGCATAAAGTAGAGGTGGGCGAGGTTTGGGTCTCTTGTTCTGAATCGCGCAGCTCCATGCTCAATCTCATGGATAAACCTACCCTCAATTGTGTATATGTCCTTGCATGGTCCATCATGTAGGACTGGTAGATCACCCTCTTCATACACGTACACTTTCAATCTCCTCTCCATCTCGCGATAACTCCTGAAATGGGTTGCATACAAAAAAGGGTCAATTTGTCACTCTTTAAGAGTTTAAGGGATAGTTTTGTATAACAATAACAAATATATGTCCAGTCATCAACATTAAAAGGCACCCAGTCACACTCAATTTGTTGATGCACATTCATGCTCTCGACCCCTTAGCCTTAGATCAACAATCTAATTACTTACTGCTTGGAAAATGAGAGTAAACTACATCTTACTAAATAAGTGTGTTATGGTTATGTAAAAAGGTTATGACACATGTTGTGGAGCACTGAGAAGTCTAATTACACACAACTGTCACTTTATTTCCTTGTTCAGAGTTGCTGGTGATGCTGCTGGAAAGACTTGGGGATCGATCTCCATTCTTTACTCTCCAGGTTGTTACATGTACCAACTACCAATCCAATTAAAACAATCACTTTTGGTTATGATGGTCATAGATTCAAAGAGGTAACAAAGGAGGTCACTGTTTAGTATGTGCTAAACCACACAGTATGCCAACACAGTCTGGTAGAGCAGATATCAGCATGGCAACTTAATACACCCATAAGAAAAGAAGACCGGCAAATCGGCGAGTTATTAGTCTAATGAAATAAATTAAGTTCCCGGCTGCTGGCTGGTTTAGCATCTGCAGCTCTCGTAGTCACATTGTCTTATGAAACGCAATTTTTACCAGTATAACAGATTCAACTACATTGATTTTGAACTTCAGATAATGACTGTTATAATTGTAGTGCACACTACTTTAATAGTGAAGTAGTGATCATGACAAGCATTTATAGTACTAGAGTGCATATATGTATCAAAAGGATTTGTTTATTAATAAAATCAACCAAATTAGACAGTTTCTTATTCCCTTCTCATTATTATTTAGATATTATGACAAACAAGAATAAACTGTGCACGTAGGCAAGCATGCATGGAAGTTTTAGCTACACATATCGGTCGTACTATAACAAAAATTGATAGAAGCTTCCAATTGTAATAGATTTATGTTTAAGCAGAAGCATAGTTGGATAAGCAAGTTTGTTATAAATTTGTATAAACGAACAAAATATCTCAAGTTTGTTATAAAAACAAACTTCACTTTTGTGAAAAAGGGATTGAGTGCTTGCACCAAAATTCAAAAGCAATGAGTGTATATGAGATACATTATTGTGCTATTTGAGGTATGCGGAGTAACCGTAGCACAGCCCCATGCGTCTACAAGAAGCTAAGACTCCTATGCAAAGTCATTGTAGTAAAAAGGAGTGGGATGGATAATACTCATAATAGTAGGCCTTTACTAACGTCTAAGCTAAGCACTCCTTATAATGGCTTCAACTAAGCTTCAATTCACTCATTTTGGTAATATCCTTTCCATAACAAAAACAGCACCCGTGAAAGGTAGCATATCATAGGTTTCTCCCATTAAGGGCATACTGTAGGAGTGTGTAGCACAAAGTCATAAAACATGCATAATGCACAGTTGTACGACAGTGAAGGTCGTTCTTATGCATTTTCAGCTAACATGTGAGGTGCTCCATCATTAATTTGATTTCTTTTAATTTGCTAGCTAGGAGCCTAGGAGTGAGAGTGGGCGTTTTTTGTAATTCTACAAATAAATTTTTAAAAAACAGTTACATATGGTCAGTTTTGTTCACATTTTTTTTACCAATTTTAGAAAAAAGTTTAGAAATTTCCAAATAAATTCAGATAATAAAAAATACATTGAAAACTCGGAACAAATTTATTTTTTATTTTTCTCACAAACAAAACCAGCTAAATAAAAAGACTCGTCATAATTCTTAGAAAAGTGAGAATAGCATTTTTTTTTGGTACCAAAGCTCCCACCGTCTTTGGCGAATGGACTAATCTCTCGCGGGATTTTGTATGGATACCTCGAGAGCTGTATCCTTCCTAGCTAGAATTTTTTTCATTCCCAAGGCTCAAACCCGAGACCTTAGTTAAGAAGCTTGAAGCCCTTAACCACTCAAGCCAACTCTAATTAGTTAGTGAGAATATCATTTTCATTGATACTTTTATTGGGGTAAATGAGCCACAAGTACCTGTATAAGTATAGATATTTATATTATGGGAAGACGAATATGAGAATTTGAACTCCTGACTACAAGAATGAAAGGTGACGTTGGAGCCACTGCTCCAAACCCCTCCTCTATTGATTATTTAATAGAAGGCAATAATTAACATTTCAGATCAGTACATTATCACATTATCATTAGGCATTTGACAAAGTCAAATGAAAATTTGGCTATCTTGTGGAAGTAGAGAGCTAATTTAATTTATTTCATGTGTATTAGTCTTATAATTCACTTGTATGTTCAAATCATTATTTTATGTCAATTTGTTCATCCCAAGTTCCCAACTATCAAGTTGTTTTTAAATTAAAATTGTTCATCATCAAATAAATTTCTCATTGTTAACTCAAATTGCTCATCATCACTTTATAATAAGTGTTCATTTTAATACTTCATAATAATTAAATTTATTATTTATCCAAATTAAATGTATAAGAAGTATATCATGTGATACAAATAATTGTATAATCTATTCAAACGAAGAATATTAATGAAGTTTGACAACCCATATTGAAATTGGCTAGGCTATTTCATCGGTAAAATTGAAGTTAGTGAGGACTTTGAATCATTACATCAATACCATTGGTCATTATTGGCCATGAATTCATGATAGGATCGGAGGTAAAAATTGTACTGTATACAAAGTCCATAGATAACGCAAGTATTGTACGGACTACGTAACACATTTACAGTAGATAGGTACACGAATTACAATTACGGAGTACTCTGTAATAGTGATCATGATTCATGAACCATCATGATCTAAGACACAGCAATGACGCAAAACAATAATTTCAAAAAAAAAGTCACTCCCCATCAAGTACTCATGACTCATCCAACTCAAGCAAGTTTAAATTCCACTCGAACTTAGCAATAACTACTCAAAATTAATGATTGCCGCAATGCTTAACAAATGAAAGAAAAAAGTGTTTTAATTAATTAGTGAATGAATGAATGAATTACTCACCGATAGAAAGCACGGGGGTTACGGTAGATGAAAGTGGAAGGATCATCGTAACTTAATGATCGATTTCTTCTGCTCCAAGCTTTAGCTTTCCGAATCGCCGCCCTTGCTCTTGCTAATCCTTCTTCAACTCCGTCATCCTTCCTCTTTCTCTGCAATTCACCGTATTCCAAAACTTAATTCGATTTCGATGATAACAACCTATTTTATTTCAAAAATGTACGAATAGTTGATAGAATTCAAATGTGATGATCACAGCTTTCCAGCACTCGACATTAATGGAGTGTAAATTGGTAGATTGATAGATTGTTTTCAACTAGAATGACTAGCCTTTTGTACTTTAAGCTTGACGATGAAAAAATAATTAAAAAATTGGACGATTATTTGATCGATTAGTTTGACATTTAAACTACGTTTCTAAATATGCGAGATTTGAAATTCTAAGTTGTAAAATTCGTTTGAGATTTTCTCAAAAATCAAAGTATTTTGAAGCCTTGTTTTATTTAATTCAGTATTACTTTCCAAAATCTGAAACAATTTTTGAATTTTCACTTCTTAGAACAGCTGTAAAACCGTTGGAATGGTGGATCACACAAACAAAATGACTGAAAAACCTAAATTTCAAATAATCTTAGCTGCATATTTCCAGATTATCTTAAAAATCATTGAAAGAAAATTGCAATGCTAATTCTGGTATCATATTTCAGAATAATCATGTCAAAATCACATAAGTTCTTTAAAACAGTTAAACAGAGCATCAAATGACTACTACTCTGCTGAAATTGGAGTTCAATTTTGCCTGATCAAAAGAAGCGCGATTTCTGAAACCGTAGAACAGAAAATCAGCCTAATTACAGAGTACAAATTGAAATTCAACTCTGATCATCAGAAGAACGGTCGCAATTGTCAAGTGTGCAAAGTAAAATCAAGTCAAATTTGAAAAATCAGTATCAAAAATCGCAATCACTTAAACAGAGCATGCAAAAAATATACTCAAACTACGAAATAGAGTCATAGAGAGAGAATGAAAACCGGAAACAAGCTGCGATGAATAGAATCATTGGAGGAGTGAACAACAGCAGGAGAATCCGTAACAGTAGCGAAGCTCTGAAGTTGAACGACGGAAAAAGAGAGCTGGCGAAGCATAGGACCGCCATTAACAGGATCAAACCTCTTAGAAAAAACACTGAAATTGCTTCCAAAGAAGATCAACGACACAACAAAGAAAGTGACGATCAATGTAACAGTGATAGTTGAGGACATTGAAATCCATATCTTCTGCAATTTCTCAGTCATAATTCTCTTTCTCTCTCTGAAATTGGTGAATAGAGTGATGAAGATGATGAGTGAGAGAAGAAGAAGAAGTGGGTTGGAGTTAGAGAGAGAAAATGGAAAAAAAAGGCGGGTGTTAAGGGAGGATATTAAAGGAGGGATGAAATTTAAAGAGATGAAGCAAAGAATTGGAGTATTTCGTACTCCAGTTTGAGAAAGTGCGGAAGGAGAGGTATATCTACTCTCTTTTTTTTTCTTTTACTTTAATTTCTTTTTTTTTTTTGGAAGCATAAGTCCTTTTTTGTACTAGTATACGTGCGTGATTTTGTATACAAAGTACATTAAATTTTAATTTTTACACCATTATTTTAAAATATAAAGAAAATATTAGAAAAAAAATAATATTCCTCGTAATCTCTATTACATAATAATTATAAATTTTTTTCTCAATAAGAACTCTTTATTAATGTAGATTTATCATGTATGTAATATGAGTTGTTTGTTATTAGCATTTAGTATTTTATTTTTCAGTGAACAATAAATTGTGTACTTGGTTATTAGAGCGTAATAATTTGAAATTTGTGATGATACTCTAACTAATGAATTTTTTATGTAAAAAAGTATAAATAAAAATAAAAGTGTTGTTGCAATTGAAATAATAGGATTTTTCACTATGTCTTTTTTAGTTAAATAGTAGTAAGTTTCCTCATTTTTTTGTCAAACATTATTTAGGATTATGCATTAATTGTGTTTTTTAATTTACATGATTGAATATTAATTTGACAAGTTTATGCATAGAAGTAAATGTTGTTTTGTAATCTCTATTATCTCTATTATATAAGGGAGGAGGGAGGAAGATGGTGTCCTAGGGCTGTTAACGAGCCGAGCCGAGACCGAGCCTTGCTAGCTGGCTCGAGCTCGTTAGACTATGTGAAGGCTCGGCTCGAGGCTCGAGCTCGTCGAGCTCAAAGTTTGAGCTCGAGCTCGAGCTGTTAGCTCGACATTTGAGCTCGGCTCGAGCTCGAGTCACTAAAGGCTCGTATAAGGGCTCGAGCTCGGGCTCATTAGGATCGTTTAAGGGCTCGAGCTCATTTAAGCTTATTAAACTTGTTTTTTTTATGGTTTGAAATTCTAAATCTTCAAAGTTCAAACTTTCAAATATCAACTACTACATCCAACAAATATTCTACAAATCCGAAAACAAATCAAACTTAAATCCAAATAAAAAGTCTCCAAATAACAAAATTTAAAGTTTTCAAACCAAATAAGAGTCACACACTAGTAATCTCATTCATATTACAAGAAGGCAATAATAAGCAACAAATATGATCGTGCTTCCTCCAACCTATCTTTTAAGTTTCAAACTTTCAATAATAATATATTTATTATTTTAAATTAAATATATCAAATAATTATATAATTTATAATAATAAATAATCGAGCTAGCTCGCGAGCTTTCGAGCCGACGCTAACATAGCTCGTGTATCGGCTCGTTTATTTTCGAGCCGAACTCGAGCTCGAGCCGAGCCGCGACGAGCCAAGCTTTGACCGAGCTTTGACCGAGCGAGCTCGAGCAGCTCGCGAGCGGCTCAGCTCATTAACAGCCCTACGTGTCCCCCCTCTTAAAATACATTAATACCCTTAATGAAATTAAGTGCTTAAAAGACTATAATACCCTTAACTAAAAAAAGTTATAAATTGATGTGTTAAAGTACTCCTTTTCTATTCTATTAACTTCATTGTTCTATTAAAAATTGACAATACATTTATAACRTRCGTGACTAAACTCAAATCTATCAACATTATTATACAAATTGAATTAAATCATATGAGAATATATTTTGAATTCAAGTCAAAACTGTTTACAAAATAATTACAATTACTGGAAAATAAATTGTATTGTTAATAAGCTATTTCGAAAGAAATAATAATAGCAAAYACTATTTCTTAAACATTTTAATTAAATAAATATTATGTAATAATTTTTCATTAATTGCGATTTTCGTAGGTTCAAGCACGCATCGCGTGCACATAAAAACTAGTATAAGTGAAGGGGGGAGGAAGATGGTGTCCCCCCTACAAAATGTCCACCATACCCTTAATGATCCCCCATGAAATGACTATTATATCCTTGATTATTTTAATTTACAATGAATTAAAAAATACCTTATCATCTCTTTTTTATTTTTCAATTTTCAATTTGCCATAAATGGTGAACAAGTTAAAAATGGCATTACTTTTGAAATTTCAATTGAATACTAATTAAGTAATGTTAAAAGTTATTTTATTTTCTTAACATAATATTGTAACAATGAAACATTACATAATCTAAGTTACACTAATAAAAAGAATTCAAATGACAAAATAATTTGATAAGATTGACACAATGAAAASAAAAACGTAAAATTTAGAATTTCATATTAAAAGTTACACTAATTAGATGATATTCGTGATACGATAATTGGTGGACCAACATGGAAAATTTAGTGTAGTTATAATAACGTACAACCAGTTATACTATTAAATTTGTGCATTAAGTATATGTCTCACATTATTATTCGTCAATCTATATTAGTTAAGCACAATTTTTTTCCTTATATATTTCTTTATTTTAACATACTTCATATTTGACTAACGATGAACGAACAACTAAAAACCATTAAATTATTGATATAAGAAAAAACATACGAAAGTCTATAAATATTTATTTGTTTGCCACGCACGCATCGCGTGCAAAAAATACTAGTAATAGTAAAGTATAAGGGTTGAATTGGAATTTCATAAGGGGGACACCATTGCTCCCCCTTCACTTATATAATAGAGATTACTGTTCCTAAGCATTAGGTCTTAATTTTTTTTCATTTTTTTAATGAAGCTAGGGGTGTTTTTTTTTTGACGAAAAAAATAATACCATACAACTAATGAAGCTATTAACGGTGTTTTTTTTTATTGAAGCTAACGGTGTTTTTGATATTACTGGTTGTACGGTACAACTTATCTTATTTTTACCATTGTATCAAGGAAAATTGAGTGTGATCATACCATACAATCGAGTGTATAATACTCTCTACGTTTTTTAGTTGTTCCAGTTTCCATTTTGGGATGTTTTCAAATAGTTGTTCCAAATCAATTTAAAAATAGTTTTTTTACTTTTTACCTACTATATTTACTCAAACATTAATGAATTACTGATTTCTAAAGTCAATTTTCATTACTTTACCCAATCTATTCACTCAAAATTACTTTTTCCCAAAAAAAATCATCTACACATTTACTCTTTTACCTAACTCACTCAACTTTTTTACCCAACTTACTCAACATTTTATCTAATTCAATCAACTCTTAAACAACATGTCATTTCCATATAGAACATCTAAAAAAACGGAGGAAGTAAAATTTATCAAAGAATTTATATGTCTTTGTGAATACCTCAATACTAATACCCTATGGTTGAATGACTTGAATCGAAACATAGTTATGATTTATGAACATAGTGTATTTTATAGTACTTTTTTTGTATAGGGTATGATAGTATAGATTTGAAATTTCTTAAATTGTAATTTTTAATTTAGATATTTTCCTTCTACTTATATCAAGAAAAACATACTCGTTCGTTTTCAAACAAAAAAAAAAAAAGTGGGTGGTGGGGCAAAAAGTGATGATATTAACTACATTTACCCAATGAATCGATAATGAAGATAGGAACCCAATGTATGTTATCCTAGTTATTGACAAGTTAGGTAGTATGAATACTTCATTTTAATCGGCATATTCATATTGGGCACCAATAAATACAATGCCAAAACTTTACATATACCACATACTTGAAAATTGAAATAAATATTTTAACACATGTTTCTCTACTCTTATCCATGTTTTTATCTTAATATATAGTCTTTTGAAGGAGTACTTCATCCTATTTAAATAATTAGTTTTTAAAATTTTCATATAATATTAATAATACAGTACTATTCTGTTTTTTTCTTCACTTAAATAATATACGAAGTATTATAATATATTTTTTGTATCTTCAAATCCTTTATTTTCAAAATTGTCGGTCATAACTCTATTCGTTATGAACCTGCATCAAAATCTATGCAACTGATGCAAGTATGCAACCTGTTCCGAGTAAGGAAATCTTGAATCTAGAAAAATAGGAAATCCAAAACTTTGTGTCTGCACTCGTCGGAAAATCCTTCAGAAAGTACGCCGGAGTGATGTCAGGTGCCCTGAAGAAAGAGAAAATGCAGTCAGAGGGCCCAGGGGGTGTTCCCTGGGGACCACCTCCGATGCTTAAGTCAACAAAGGGAGGAGAGAAAAAGAGAGAGAATCTGTGAACTAGAGAGAGAAAGTACTTGTTTTTATGTAAAGTCTCAGAATGAATGAGTATGTGTGTCCCTGTAATCTGATGCTGAGTTCCCTATTTATAGACAACAGGAGGGTAATGTGGTAATCTCAACCTGACTCAGAAGTATCTAGAAGATCTTCTAACTGAATTCAGTTAGACAGCTTCTTCAAGAAGTTTACCCTGTTTGACTGGTCACCAAGACTAGTAATGACATTCCTGTAATAATTGCTGATGGGCCAGGCCCAACACATGGTGGGCTGGAACAATTAGCCCCACGCTCAATTCTTAAGTGAAAACCTCTTCCTGTAGCTTAAGTGTTGAGCGGAATATGGCAGCTAGTTTCAACATTCTTAAATATGTCCTGATCTGTCCGAAGTTATAAATACAAAATCCTACACTTAAGATTTTAGCCCCTAACTTCAGATAGATCGGGTAAAAAACACAATCAAGGTCGTACTATTTCAAGCCCCTATGCACTACATTAGTAAGCCAGGCCAATCTATGCAGTTTTGCATACAATACATATGATTATCTCTGAATTCTATTTTTTTTTTTTTGAAGGATCTCTAAATTCTAAAATTATTGTTCACGTATCATACAAGAATATAATATGACTAAACCCTAATAATAATAATAATAATAAACAATAATAATCATAATAAATAATAATAATACTGCAATGGTATTTTATTTATCAAAGAAAATAAAGGGAACGAGTGAGTGAACTATACATCATGCAATATCACACGTTGAATTGAAATCGATCTTATGTTTAAACTAATAATATTAAATTGTATAATTAGTTCTAGGAGTAGTGATGATGACTAGTAGCATCACTAGCATGCATGCAATCAACTAATGAAGAAGGCAAGAACAAATAATGCAATAATGCGATCCCTAGTAGTGTAAGTATATATATGTTGAGTACGTCGATTAATCTAGTATATATTTATTTCTACACTATGCTTTGCTTTCGCTTCAAACTAAGATTGTCATCATGAGTTGATTTCGAATTGATCTCCATTGTTATTATATGTATTATTACTAAAGTACTCCGTATAATATTATTATAAGATAAGTTTTCTGAAATAATTGGCATGCATATATACACTTTTTTATAGGAGCTCTATATAACGACGGAAAATTTCATGAATACACACATGTTACTATGTTAGTATGATTATATATATTACTTTAAGTCCGTGGAAATTAATTTGATAATAAGAGGAGGAGGAGGAGACATATGTTTTTTGAAACCTTAGCAACATATATTATAAACTTTTATTGCAATTTTTCAGCATACGCGGTCCACCATATATATGACCTACTTGTATTCTTTTGTTAATTCATATTTATATAATTATATGTATCAAGCTTATTGTTAAGGAGAGTACTCTATATGTGTCTTATACCGAAAGAATGACTAGGGAATGATCAACATATAAATCAATGATTTTAGGATGGAACCACGTTGGGCTTATGTGTGGTCTATTGTTCTCCTTGTGTTGGCTTGTGCTTGGCCCACCAAGATTTGTCACTTATTGTATACAACTTAGGCCCACTTGATAATTTTTTTTTTGGTAGAAAATGGAAACTTAAATAACATTAAACATCAACAGAGTTCATCTCCCTAGCATCCAAACTTAACAGTTCAGTACAAATAGCTGGAGCTACAAATAACAAACTTCCAAAGTGATTCAAATTCCGCCTAACACGAGCATCCTTTGCCAKYATGTCCGCAACTTTGTTCCCTTCACGCGGTTGATGTTCCAACTTGATCTCCGTGATTCTGCTGACCATCTCCCTGCATTTACGAGCAATATTAAACAAATAATCTCTAGGATGCGAGTCCTCCAATATATAACTAAGCGCTTGTCGGCTATCACTCTGTATGATTACATTACAGTGCATCCTTTCCTCAACCAATTCTAAAGCCTTTTGTATCCCCACAATTCCGCTTCCAGAGCTGATGGGCAAATCGTCTTGCCTGAAATCCGAGTACCCATTGACCCTGTGAATCTCGGAGGACTCCGGCTAACCCGACATACTCATCCATTGAGGTGAAAGAGGCATCAACATTGAATTTAAGCACCCAGTCGGAGGAAAGGACCAAGGTTTGGGGGAAGCTAACCCGGTACAAATGGTTTGGCTGCTAAGAACTCAATCGCCCCTGATTTCGCAGTGTGGAGCACAGTGAGGGAGTTACAGGGGAAGGTATGTTCCATGACCCACTTTTTCGTCGCTTCCACAAGTGGAAGCATAGAAAGAAAATAGGGTTGGCCATGGAAGAATTCCAGATTTATGGGTAGAGAGATTGGCGCGGAGCCAGGAGTGAAGGTCCAGAAAGAAGAAATCGGAAGAAGGGGAAATTCATCCCAAACGCCTTTGCAACACAACAGTCCCTCAGAATATGGATTGTGTCCTCGACATTGTGAAAAGACTTGCAGTAAGGGTCAGCAATAATTCGTCTTTGGGTCAACGTAGCCTTATGTGGGATCCTGTCATACCATGCTAACCATAGAAACACTCGGACTCGAGGGAGGTTTTACTTTCCATATCCAATGAAGATCAGGACCCTCTGTAAATAGAGTTGAGTAGGCCATGGACGTTTGAAACTTCCCCTCTCTGACGAAGCTGCTCGTCAGTGTGTCGTGTGAGTCACCTGCGGGAAGTGGCATGCCCAGGATCCTATCCCGAATGCTAAGGGTAATTCAATGGATATAGATTGCAAGAACCAATCCCCGTCCCTTATACACTCTTGAACCAACAAGTTCGACTCCCCTCTATTCAAAGGACCCTCAATTAATTCCCTAGGACTCTTCCCATGACACCATTTATCCTCCAAAACCGGGTCGAAGCCCCATCCCCTAAAACCCAGGCAGAGAAGAGTTAAGGAGGGACCCTCTATGAAAAGGAGTTACCCTAGTGCGTCTAACATACTTGGAAAAGATACATTGTTGGGCTAAGTTTGGTGTCCCTGGCTGAGCCTCCACCCAGTTTCGCCATCAATGCTTGGTTCCGCAAAGCCGTGTTAAAAGCCCTGCACCCCAAGAACCTTAGGCCTAAGCACTTAGTTTTATCCAGAAGGTGGACTCGTTGTTTTCCTCAGTATCCCCCAGAAAAAATTTGTTACAATCCAGTCAATATCAGCATGGGTGGAGGTTGGAAGGAACATACATTGCATGTAGTAGCTGGTATAGCGTTAAGTGTGGATTGAATTAAACACAACCGCCCCGCTCTAGACAAAAATTTCGTTTTCCAGGAAGCTAATTTATTGCGAACCTTAGTGACAATAAATTTCACCTCATTCTTGGAGGGACGCTTATGCGAAATGGGGAAACCAAGTACTTACCTTTAGTGGAGTTGAGGTAATACCCAGAGCTTCCTCACAATAAGCTATGATGTCTGGTCGAGTATTGGAGAGAAAAATAACATGCTTTTCTCTTCATTTATACTTTGACCGGAGACCCTACAAAACTCTTTCAACACTTCTTGAACGGAACGAATTGTATTCCTGTCTGTCTTTCCAAATGCAACAAATCGTCCGCAAAGAGAAGATGGGAAATCATTATTTTTTGTTGACCAACAGGAAAGGGCGACCATTGCTTCATATCACAAGCCCGGTTAAT
Organism: Bassia scoparia; assembly: GCA_008642245.1. NCBI lineage: Eukaryota > Viridiplantae > Streptophyta > Magnoliopsida > Caryophyllales > Amaranthaceae > Bassia > Bassia scoparia. Next base: position 50,547 of record SNQN01000186.1, on the reverse strand, counting down.
GAGGGTAGACAAATAATTCAGCATATAACGAACAAGTAAGGTGACAACGGATCACCTTGACGCAGTCCTCTAGTATGCTGAAACCTCTCCGTACTACCCCCATTAACCTATACAGATGACGAAGCAGTAGCAAGCAATGCAAATTAATTTGAGTATTGGGATCAAAATCACACCGAATTAAATTTTCCCTAACAAACCCCCACTCCATGCGATCATAGCCTTCTCCAAGTCAATTTTTAACACAAACCACCCATCATTCCCCTTCTTGTACCGCATTGAGTGAATATTTCCGTGGCCACAACCACATTGCATTCCGCTCCCCTTCCTTAATGAAACTGCTCTGGTTAGTGCAATGAGCTCCGGTAAACGATATTTAATCCTTTCGACCAAAATCTTTGTCATCAGCTTATAAAGCGTATTACAAAGACTTATAGGTCGGAACTGTTTAATCGTTTCCGGATTTTCCTGCTTAGGGATTAAACAAATAAGAGCATGATTCAGTTCAGGGGGAAAGGAGGCAGTGCGAACCAACTTGTATGGAGCTACATACTTTGCCCTTAACCAAATCCCAGCATTTTTGATAAAAATAGGATGAAACCATCTGGCCTGGGCTTTTATAAGGTTTCATCATTTAAAACAGCCCAAATCTCGGTGGTGTTGGAATTGGCTAACAACAAATGACCCTCCCTCAATGGGCCTAAGCGTTGAGTAGTCATTCCCTGTAGTAAAGAGGCTCAGATAGAAGTTCCTAATGTGATTAACAATTTGAGCGGGGTCCTCTATTTGGTTGCCAACACTATCTCTAAGGGAATTAATTCGATTTATGCGTCTCCTATGCAAAACCATTTTTTGAAAAAACTTGTATTTTGGTCCCCTAAAGCTAACCAATCCACGACTCTTCATAAACCACAGACTTTCTTCCTGTTCCATAATTTCTTGGACCTCTTCCGAAGTTTGAAATCCAAGTCAAGAAGGAAAGAGAAGAAGGGTGGCAACCCCAAGGCCCGTTGAGTCCCCTCTAACCTAGCCAAAGCCCTTTTCTTTCTTTTATCTAAGTCACCAAAACATGTCGATTCCAATACAAGAGGGACTGTTGTGTTTTGGTGAGTATGGCCTGAATAGGTAAGTCCATCTCAGCCCAATGGTGCTAAACGAAGCCTCAAAAGAGGGTCCGCAAACCACATGGGTTGAAAACGGAATGGTTTATGGCTTGGCCTGGTAGAATGATTTAAAATGGATAGGAGAATTGGGTTGTGGTCCGAACCAACCCGGGTTAAATGGGCCACCTTTGCTTCTGGGTAGTTTGAAATGAAAGCTTGATTCCCCAAGCCCGGTCCAACCTCCATGGATTGGGCGTCTTCTCCTGTTGTTGAACCAAGTGAACTTGGGCCCAATAAATCCCAAATCCACCAGGCGCAATAGTCCATGGTATCCAGATAAAGATTCGTTCGAAAAGGTTTGATGGGCCTGCCACCAAATTTCTCACCTTGACTAGTGACCTCATTAAAGTCAACCAATCACAACCCAAGGGAGGGTAATTGTTGTAGCCACCTGTCTCAAATCATCCATAAATTCCGTCTAATACGAAATTTTGATTAGCATAAATCGAGAACAAAAAATAAATGTGATTATTAGAAAATACCTCAACTAAGGCATGAATCCCCTGAGCATTCTCCGAAATGACACTAATGGAAACTTGAGCCGGCTTCCAAATAGGAGAATGCCACCAGAAAAACCAGTCGGAGCAACCAAGTACCACCCATCGAACCCCAGTACACGTACGATGTCCTCCGTGTTTGTGCGGCTCACTTTGGTTTCTGTCAGGACCACTATTTCCGGACGATGATAGTTGACCAAGTGACGGAAATTGGACTCAAATGTTGGTCTCCCAATTCCCCGTGCATTCAATAGAGAACTGACATTTTACGGCGGAGGAATGGTTTGCGCTTTAGGACGCGCAATGCCTCCTCCTCCTCGACCTCTTTTCCCACGAGTCCACCACTTTGTTTGATGGGAGATGTACCCAAAACCTCAGATTCGGGGAAATCTTTAGGGCGACGTGGTTTCGTCGGTCGGCCTCGTTTACTAATTTTTGCACAAAGATCTCCACTTGCTTGAACCTTTGTTCCATTTCTGCTATTATCACAGCGTTGGTCATTTCCACACACGTCGCAATCGACCCTGTCCACACCACTTTGGTCACAAGCCTCTCCATGGGGAGCTTCGGAGTTGGGTCGATCCACCCATCACTTGGTCCAGTCGTTTTTGGTCCTCGAGTTCGATCGCATGCTGCATCTGTCAGGAGAAGACTGGTAATGTACTCTTGAAGTGGACGGTAGATGGCTTAGGTGACTCGCATCTGGTAGGTGAGCAGGACCGAAGTACAAGCCCTCCACATACATGTACAGGTCCTTGTATGCCTGAGGGACTGAGGCTGGGTCTAACATCCATCTTTTCACCTCCCAGTATGATACTTGGGTCACATCCTCCACTTGCCCGTCCCGATTGGAAAGTAGGAGAAAATCCGTCTCGGTGAGCTTGAAGTTGGGGAGAATGGGGAGTGGCGGTCTGTGTAGTGCGAGATACTTCTCGCCCACCCTCTGGATCGTCGGCAACAGTGGTGGTGATGGTGACCTTCCGGCGAGTGCGGAGACGTTGGGGATGTTCCAAATTTCGTGGGTGGAACATCTTTCGTGGTGGTCGTTGGTCGGAGGATGGAGTAGTTGTGGGAAGTGGTGTTATTTTTGGTGAAGGGTTGGATGAGGATTGTGGGTCAAGGGTTTGATGCTGTTGGAGCATCGGGATCCGTAGGAGGGAAAACAAAATGGGATGGGATGTCAGGGGTCTTTTCGATTTGGTTTAAGTGGACTTTCCCAAATCATGCAAATCATCGGACTTGGCACAAATGTCAGCGGTTGAATTGTCAAAGTGAGAGTTGTCCCTTTTCCCACTAGTGAAGATTTGTCGGCATGTACAACACTTTCCTGCCCAAGTACATGTGGACCACCTGCGCAACTGATGTCTGTCTCCTTAAGTCGTTCTCACCATGCATTTGACCACTCCTCTCATTAGGGTTTTGACCTTGGGCCTCCTGCTTCTCACCAGACTCCCCTATGTCACCTCGCCGCTTCTCCACTCGGCGCTGTGGGTTCCTCCGGTGTATGACCTTGATCCTTCTCCTGGGGAACTTTTTGGTTGTCCATGAGCCTCCGTGAGTCCTCCCCGAGGAGCCCCACCAGTGACTTCTTGACGGACAGCCCTTACACCATGGCCGATGTTTGACAAACATGAGCAACAGACGTCTTCGAAAATCACCGGCTGAAAATCCTCCCTATCCACACCCCTGCCGGGGGTATATACCTTTAGGCGTAAGTACACACAAGGACGCATACCTCTTCCTCTCACTGTAGTTGCATATGCATCATACTTTACTACTTTCCCCAGACTATTTCAATTTTTAGCAAAAGCTCCGCATTATAGAATTCAATGGGCAACTCAGGTAGTGTTACCATACTGGACCTTCCATGATAGTGGTTATGGAAGGTTTGAAACCCGGTGTCCATCCTTGGACCACACTGGACTACCCATGGACCGTGCCATGACCTCTGCCAATATCTCCGATTGCTCCTCAAAAGTTTGACACTGCACCAGGTAGAAGCCTTTTCCAAGGGAGAACAAGGACATAGGTTTTGGGATGGGCCATATCTTCTCCAATTCTTTCTTCAGGAAATCAAAAGAGAAGGATCTTCCTAACACTTTACCGATAACTCCATGTTTCCACGGGTTGGCCAAGTGCTCATACTCAGTTTGTGTAACTGCAATGAAGGGGGCTGGGATGGGAGTTTCAWGTTGTTGTGTCGATGGCGGCGGGGTGGTGGAGAAAGGAAGTTGTAGGGGGGTAGGTGGTGGGAGGGTTTGTTTGGTGTTCGTTAGGGCTGATCGAAAGGAGGTGGGGGTTGTGGTGGTAGGTTTCTGCATGGTGTCGTTGGGAGTTGTTGTAGATGGAGTGGTAAAGGAAGGGGGGGTGGGAGCGGGGGACATACCTGAACAGCGGCGACGTCGTGTACTTGGTTGCTCCGGTCAGTTTCCGTGGTGTTTGAGGGTCTTACCTTAGCTAAGTTTGGTGCCGTGAGGGCGGTTCCTAATTCTCTCTGGGACATTCTCTCTCTACATCCTGGTTTGGGTGCTCCTAACAACTTTTCCACTTGATAATTTTTGTACGCTAAAAAAAAAAAGTTGTATAATACATTAGATTAAGAGCCTTTATTATCTCCCGGTCCTTGGACATACAGATCGAATAGCCTACGGGCAAAAACTCAACATAAGTGTTTCAATCTATTTGATTGTTAGCTGCCACTACAAATTACAAGGGACAACAAAACAATAATTAAATGATATCATACATTGCATTGAAATAAGATAAAATAATCAATTCATACATCTTTCAATTCTCGCGCGTCATGACTCTAAGAGTCAAGAGTAGCTAATCACTCCCTTGAAAAATGAAAATCAACCAAACTCCACAAGACATGCCATCGATAAGGTGGTGTATGTTATCATTCACTGCAAATTAAAGAAGAGGATGTATGAATAATTAGCATTGATGACACAAATAAGGGCATATAGATAGAGTAGAATTGACATGTATGAATCGATCCGAGTACATTTTGTTGAGGGATAGATGATTACTCACTTGAAAGTAATATATGGGATGTGTTTGACTTTTGGCCAATCTTCTCCATTGGGCCCTGTGCATCTATCTTCGAGCCTACCGGATTTTCGAATCTTCAGATGATTGAGCGAGGTGAGGTTTTCAAAGAAACGGCGGCAGTCATAGATAAGCAGCTTATCCATTCCGGCAGGGCTTTTAATTTGTCACACTCCATAAGCACGAGTGTTTGGAGGGAGGTCAAATATTGCATCCCCGGCGGAAGAATAACCATACTCTTGAGTTTCCAAAAGGACAAATAATGGAGGCTCTGACCCAAGGGTTTCCATACTCCAACCCACGAAGGCTTCTGAGACTATTGCAATGATTGATGTGAAGGCTACGCAGAGAAGAGGCGCAAATGTCAAATACGTTTTTAAATTCTGATAATTTCTTCAGCTCGGTATCCTCGTATATGGAGAGGGTAGTGAGGCACGACGTGATGTGATTGTCAACTTGTACCTCTCCTTGTTCTTTACCCATCACCATCACTTCCGTCAGTAATAGCCAACTTTTATTGACTCCAAAAAAAGACATATCTTTTACACTTGGGCAAGGAGGAAATGTTGTTAGGTTACGGCAATGTCTAACTTCTAATGTGGAGAGACAAGGAAATTGAAGCCTCCCCCTCGAGCTATGATCAGCATCCGAAAACCATCCTTTCAGCGCGCTAAGATCTCTTCTCTCAAGAAATTCAAGAGAAGGAAAGAATGTTTTCGTTGCATCATCAGCTATTGCTTGTGCAGAGTTGCTATTGTTGCTTGTTTTCTCTATGTACTCCAACTTCTCCAGGCAGCGAAGTTCCAATGATTTCAAATAAGGTAGTTTGCTAAATGATGGCATATTCTGCATCTCTCTGCATTTAATTATTTTGATCTTGACAAGATTGACGACAGTGATTGCCCCTACTCTTCCCCACCACGGAATAGTCGTGCCATGATACCCTTCCAAGACTAACGCTTTCAGATTTGTGTGTGGCTCTAGCTTTTCTAACACACCATTTGGATCAACACACTTTCCGAAAAAATTGATGTGAACTTCATTGAGATGTTTCGTTTTACCCAAATAACTTCCACTCATGTCCTTCATGTGTTCGACATTTTTATAGTCTTCTTTGATTCGAATATTAATGCAACCGATTAGATTGGTGAGTGCTCCAAGATCTTTGAGTTCGTCATAACATTGTCGCTCACTTTGATTTCTCGCACCCACAACAAAGTCAGTCAGAACCCTTAGATTAGTCAACTTATCCATCTCGGAAGGCATATAAGTCAACTTAGATGTATTGCATACATTTAAGTGACTAATCTTTATTAGTTTGTTGAAATCGTGTTGTGGCAACTCTCTTAAAGAGGTGCAGTCATGTAGCAACAATGTTTGCAAATTATGAAGCTTTGTAATTGAACAAGGCAATTTTTCAAATGAACAACGAGAAAGATCGAGATATCTCAAATGTTGCAACTTAGCTAATGATTCAAGTGAGCATCTAACGTCGATATTTTTAAAGTCTAATGCCCTTAGACACCTCCAATTGTCTACTTGTGTATCCTTGGGAATTGTTGTATAGCAGAGTTTTATAAGTGTACGAAGCTTAGTTCCATTAGAAGAACTTTTCAAGCATTCTATTCCGGCAATATATACGTGACGAATCTTATTATTATCTCCAAAGTTACTTGAAACAGAGCTTAATGTTTGAATCTCTTCACCCCCCACTTCTTGGGCAACATCGTGCATCAAGTCATGGAGTTTAACTGACTTGACATCATCATATTCGTCCTTCACTACATCTTGAAAGAAACATCTTTGCAATAAAATTGAAAAATGTTCCTCGGCGGCAGCTTCTATACTTTGATTTTTATGTAATGGCACAATGTATCCTTGTGCCTTCCAAAGATCAATCAACATCCTTTTCTTTATTTCAAAATCTTAGGGAACATTGCACAATAGGCAAAACAACTTTTTAACGACGATGGAAGATTATAGTAACTTAGTTTTAGTACAGACATAATCTTGTTTTCACCGTTATCGATTTGGGCTAACCCACTCATTTCGAAAGTCCTCCATACATTAATGTCTTGCATGTTCAAATAGAAGACTTCCTACAACCTTTATAGCCAGTGGTATCCTATTACATTTTTCAACAATCTTATTCCCAATCTCCACCATCTCATTATTGTTTACACCTTGGTGCTCTTGCCCTTTTCTAAATGCTTTCATCTCAAATAATTTTCGTGAACTATCTAATGACAATCCCTCTAAGTAGTAGGCATGCCCATCCCCTATGATTTTAGCTGTCTTCTTTGAACGAGCAGTTACTAAAACCCTACTTCTTCCATTACCCAATTTTAATAAATTTTCCAAATCCTCCCACTTTTCCCTATGGAAAATTCCTAGTCAATCCAATGGATTGACAATCCAATGGCATTTTGGTAAATAAATGGAAAAAAGAAAAAGATAAATAGTAATGTTGTAACTTGTAAATAAAATATTCGATTTATTTACTAAAATGCTGTAAATAAAATATTCGATTTATTTACTTTCCCTATCCTCATTCCACACGTCATCAAGAACAATCAAGTACTTGTTCCTTTTTAATTTATGTTGCAGTGTTTCTTTCAGTAATTCCATTGAATAAAAATCAATACTTCTCTTTGTTCTACGAATCTCATCCAAAATTTTGCAAAGTATAACTTTCAAATCAAATTGTTGCTTACCTTGGTCAGAGACACAAACCCAAAACATAGAACCTCCAAACTCTAGTTTGATCTTTTCATCATCATTCAATACAAGTTGGGCGAGAGCGGTTTTTCCCAAACCTCCCACTCCAACTATAGTCAAGAAAGAAACGTGTTTATTATTCTTAAGCTCTAGCAACTTTTCTATGACAGCCTTCTTATCATCATCTCTCCCCACAAGATGGAGAACATCAACATGAGAACTAGTTTCCTCCCTTGCCATACATATAGGTTTATAATCTATTCCTAATGCAAAATTTTTGTGATTATAAACGATACTATCCAACTTGTTTTGAATCCTTTTAACCTTGTGAAAGAATTCACCAAGCTTGTTTTGTGATCCCTCCTTATTATGTTGCTTCAACTCGGATCGAGGCGAGTGACAAATTCATCAAACAGATCATCAGCTTCATCGATGGCATCCTTGAGCTCCTTGAAGTAGCGACAGCAAGCCCAATCTCAGCCATACTACTCTGATTACTTCTGGATTGATTATTTTTAGGTACAACCAAAGGACTACCAAAGGTATACATACATTCATACATACATATATATGCTTCACATTTCTCTAATTAAGAATAATTTCTTGAATATTTATCTAGCTAGCAGGCTGCATGCATGATATTCCCTCACATGTCTACAGTGATTCCCGCGATACCATTGGATCAGTTCATGTGATAAACCATGTGAACTTGCTCTATTGCTCCATACATTGCGCTCCAATTACGTCGAAATTAATTAAATTCACAAGGGAAATTTCCCCATAGACATTAGACTGATCGATAAAACGTTCTCACTACATACTTTAAACTTTATATAGGGGTACGTGTAAATGAGTCAAGTCAAGCCGAGCAGAGTATATTTTTCGTGCTCACATTCACATTTAATTTGACCGACCTCGAGCTCGAGCTCAATCAAGAATTCAAGATACGAAGTATATGATAAATAACCCTATCCTGTCTGTTAGGCTGTTACCTCATCTAAGGCTCTAATTAAAGTATATATACAAGTACATTGATCAACGTAACTAACAAAATAGTTGCATAGAATTTACATAACTGCATGACCTAGTTTAACATTAAGCCTTCTAAGCCAGATAGAATGAAGGATCATATGAACAAGATCAAAGGGTTTTGAAGGCTTATTAATAACAAAATGGGGCCTAACTTGTAACACCCTCTTGTGCAACATCCAGTACCTCTTAGTTGAAATCCCTTCCAAAATCGTCTTAATCTCCGGTATCTTAGCCACCGGAATATGGACCGAAAACGCACTCCAATCCAACACATCACTGAACGGCAACGTGTAGTTGTCCGACACGATGACCGGCACGCACCCCGTGTAAATTGACTCTATTACCCTTGGGCTAGCCACCTCCCATCCACTAGGGCAAAGACAGTACTTACTTTGGGCCATCAAAATGTTGTAGTTTTGACCCTTTGGGAGGTACCCATAAACTTGGACAGAACTGTCCTTGTCCTTCCAGTGATCAAAGAGAAACTTTCGGACGTGGCCGTGGGGCCCGCCTGCGAAGAAGGCGAGGATCGGACGGCTGCCTGGTGGTTGATCGATTATGGGTGGGCCTAGCTTCCCCCAAGGGATTGAAATTTCAGGGAGGGACACGTCGCGTGACGGTTGAAATCCCTCGGAGACGTTGGCGTTGCATAGGACTCGGATGAAGTGTTTGAAGAGCTTTGGATGCGCTGCTGAAACATCCGGCGCCTGAAAAAATGTATCAAATGCACAAGTTTAACAATACTTCACTTATTACTAATTTGACCAATAACACAATAGTAGGTAACATATAATAACAAATGACTTTTATCATGTGTGATTTKTTTTTTTTTTTTTTTTTTTGTTTAGATGGAAATGAAATTAATTTCAAAATCTTCTGAAATCGAAATAAAAACTCTAACCAACTAAGATATATGCCACTCTCAAATATGTTAGATGTGAAATAACAAAGGATATTATCATGTGTGATTTTGTTAGGTTCACGTAGATAACGCTCGATCGAGTATGAAGATGCACTTTTTAGGCACATCGAACACCACATATATAGGGTTAAGGGACTGTCTTCCTGTTTTGGAAATAGATCAGATGAAGTATGGAGAAGTATACTTTAATTGCATTGGCCTGCAAGTCTAGTTTAAGTTACTTATATAAGGAAAGTTATTATACCACATTAACATGGTGTTTGGTTGGGACCATAATATCAATTTTTAGTTCAACTAATAGCATAAACTATGATATAACTAGTAGTTACATTATGTACTAAAATAACTAGGAAAAAAATATTAATTGTTTATGAATTGCATGATTAATTTTTCCTCTTTTATGCTTGTGATAATAAAGACATGCTAAATTAATATTTCAACTGAGGTAATGCACCATTATAGTAAAAAATTGTAACTTTTTCTTAACCCTAAACTATATCTTAATTTAGCATTTTAGCCAGTGAACCATTTATCGTAGCCAGTAGTAAGGAAATGGCAAATTCATTTATTATTGCTGTTTGATCCAATGAATTTTACCCTTGTGATGGAACTAATTAATCTAACTAGCAAGAACTAAAATGAGACTACCATACATACGTATCGCTTGGGATAGGTGTTATCATGTCAACTCAAAAATCGAGAAATAATTAAGTAAATAGATAAGTAGATAGATAGATAATAAAGAGTTTGAACGAATCATACCCAATCATGACACGAAATGAGAAAATGATCGGCACCACTGCTTCGATTCCAATAGGGATAACGCTCTGATACAACATGAATGTAGTCTGCCACGATGTTTTGTAATCGTTCCCTAGAGTAGTTGGTGTATGGCCTATAGACGTATTGAATGATGGACGTGATGCTCACCGGAACGAAATAAGCTAGGGCTTCGCTAGGGTTGTGAGTTATGAAATGGCTTTTACCAGCTGCATTAAGCTCAGCAATCATTTGGCCTTCAATGGAGTATATATCATTCATAGGACCGGCGTGGAAGAGTGGCCGTTCTCCTTCCTTGTACGTGAATATTTTGAATCTCTTCTCCATCTCCCTATGGCTCCTAAAAACATTATTATCATTCAAAAAATATTAGTTTCAATAAGATTTTGATTCGAATGAAAGATCGTAAAAGATACTCCGTCTATTATAGATAAAACTAAACATGATACTTATTTGCATTTAAAAAAACATGATACTTGTCACCTATCCACGTAATAATTTGTTTGATACATATTCGAGAAATTACTCTTAGTTACCTTGTAAATTTGTAATGACATACAATATATATTATTAGTCTATTCTTGTATTTCTTTCTTTTTTATAATTAATTTTATTAATGATTTAAATCATCTGTTTTATATATCATCAATTAAATTAAAAGAAAATTATCTCTTTTCAACAGAAAGTAAGATATTATAGAATCAATTTGACTTCTACTAAGTAGTAAATAATTAGATATTTACTAAATACCCTAATTCGAATTATTCCTTTTCCGATTTTCTTTCCTTATCAATGAAATTTCTGGGTAACGCGGTGAATAATTACGACGCATCAACATCCTTTCAAGAAAAAAAAAAACTCCAAAACTAAAAAACGACGCATTAACAAGTTAACAAGTTATGGTATAAAACTAAAAAAACGACGCATTACCAAGTTATAGTATACGCCATACTACGAACGCCAAAACTATATTTTGTTGATAAAATCGATCAAAGTCTTAATCTCATCGTATGAATTAGTTTAAAAATCTTGAATATAAGTATACGAAAATAATCAGACTTATATTAGATTAACATAGTAAAGAAAAAAGATCTCAACTGATAAAAGGCAAAAGGGTTCTTGTACACGACTCCTCTAGGGAGGAAGCTCCCTTCAATGTGCGACGAATAGTTTCGGGTTCGAGACGCTTCTCGTATGGCTGCCCTAGCTCTAGCCAATCCTTCTTCCACTCTCTCCAACTCTTCATAATAATCAACCTTCGAAATTGACAACGCATAACAAAATTTATGAGTTTTATTTTCTAATATTTAAAGATTACATCAATAGAATTATAGAAAGAAGGTTAAAAAAAAAAGGAATTATTGAACTTAAATTAGACTTACAGAAGAAGCATGCGAGAGCTTGAGATCAGTAGAAGAAAGAAAGATGATTATTAAGAGAGAAGCATAAATAACAGTCGTTGATGACATAATTGTTTTGCCCTTAACCATAATTACGGCTTAATTGTGATGAATAATTGTATTTGGATCGGAGCGTAATAATAAAGATGCATTACAATTTGGGGAGAAATAAGAAGAAAGTAATTAAAGGGTATATATAAGGAACGATGAGAAGTAGATGAGAGTATGAGAGTGTGTGAGAAACTGAGAATGTAAATTAGGAAGGATCTTTTATATGATACTTGCGCTTTCGAGACTTCAACGTATATTGGGAAGGATCTTTTATATGATATTAGTGTTTTGTGCAAGCGTTCATGCATGTAATTTATAATACTAGTTTTTATGTGCACGCGATGCGTGCTTAAACCTTCGAAAATCGCAATTAATGAAAAATGATTATATAATATTTAATTAATTAAAATGTTTAAGAAATATTATTTGCTATTATTATTTCTTTCGGAATAGCTTATTAACAACACAATTTATTTTAATTGTAATTATTCTGTAAATAATTTTGACTTGAATTCAAAATATATTCTCGTATGATTTAATTTAATTTGTATAATAATGTTGATAGACTTGAGTTTAGTCACGCACGTCATAAATGCGTTGTCAATTTAATAAAACAATGAAGTTAATAGAATAGAAAAAGGGTACTTTAATACATCAATTTATAAGTTTTTTTTAGTTAAGGATATTATAGTCTTTTTAAACACATAATTTCATTAAGGGTATTAACGTATTTTAAGAGGGGGACACCATCTTCCTCCCCCCTTCCCTTATATAATAGAGATATGATTAAACATTAAAAGATTTATTGTTTTTAGTATCATATATCCAATGACATTTAAAAAAGAAATTATGTTGAAAGTACCCTAGCTAATGAATATTTTAATTTTCTTGCAAGATTTATAGCCACGTTTATATTAATATCATCAATGACTTTTTGATTGCTAAAAAAAGCTACAATAGTAAAAAATAAAAAATGAACAAAATCAATTATATATTAACGAAATGAAAARGTTAGGATTGAAACTGAAACCACTCTTTAAAATTTGTTGAAAATTTAAATGGAATGGTAGATGGAAGGGTGTAGAGTTGTCATATGTAAAGAAATAATAATATTGTATGATGTGAATATAATTTATGAAGTTGTTATTTTAAAAAACTATACTATAATATAGATATGTACATGAATAATCATCATACATTATGATTAATATATTTCATATACATCATGTATACTAAAAAGAGAATTTTACTTACATAATAGAAAGAAAATTGTGTATTAGAGTGTTTTAGTTGATGGGGAGAGAACCATGTCTTATATATATGTTGTGTGCAAATATTAATTTAAGAGTTATAATTAGTGTCCAAATTCATTATAATATCTACTCYGTAATTAATGTCCAAATTCTTTAAAATTATATGATTAATGTTCAAATTCGTTATAAGTTATTTAATTAATAATGTCCAAATTCATTCTATTTTGATTGATTGATTGATATATAATTGGAAATGATTTTAATTTTGCATATTTTAGGAAAAACTAATGTTAATTAACATTAATAAAAGGCAATTAATTTTGGTTGATTGAGAAATTGATGGCTCATTTGTTTAATTTTTTTAATTTATATTTATTTTGACTTAGAGTTGTGTGATTATTTTAAAAAAAAAAAACTATATGTAATTAGTAAAGGTATGAATGTAACTTCATAGGGGACACCATTGCTCCCCCCTTCCCTTATATTATAGAGATTAGTTTTTTAGCACGCGGCCTTTTAAAATTTATCTTAATAGTATAGTAGTGAACAATAATATAATAAGTATTTGATTACTGAGTGGTTGACTATAATTTTTTTGTAGTGCTTATAAATTATACGGAGTAATACTTACTAATAGATAAATTCGTAAGTTAGGGTCCGTTTACATTAACTTAAATCAACTGAACTGAACTGAATGGAGCTGAACTGAACTGAATGGAGCTGAACTGAACTGAACTGAATTGAATATTTTATGAGAGAGAGAAATAGGGTTAAGAATTGAACTGAACTGAATGGAGCTGAACTGTAAATAAGTTGATGTAAACAGACCCTTAATCAACATATTTATTTATTTATTATACCACAATTTTAAGTTTCTTATTTTGTCATCAAACCGTTTTTAATATCCATTTAATGTTGATTTTAATTTCAAAATTTAAAAAAAGTTCCATTATTAACTTGTTTAATATACATGGTAAGTTTTCGTGGAATATTCTTGGATTGATTGATTTTTGATTTTTTAGGCAGATATTTAATTAGTTTGATGACATGTAATTGTAATTTTCCAAAAGAAGGGGTAGGGTGGTAATTTCGAGCGACACCCGACACCACCGCGATCTCGCCTTTTGTGACTTGTGCGTGAGGGTTATGAATTTATGATTAAGAATGGGAACGTATTCGCCTCGGATTATACCTAATCGTACGTGCTCAAACCCTAATAGTTATTGATTAAGGATATTTATCAAATAGTTAGATATCTTATTTTTTAAAATTATGGAAGGGCTACACTTTTTGAGAATTAAATATCTAACAGTTGAATAAATAATAATATCTTATTTCATTATTACCGGACATTTGATTTGAATCCTAACTCCGATATTAGATTATCATAATTTGACTTTAATCATGAATAATTTTCCCCGCAATTTATTGAATTAAATAAACATGATATGTAGTCTTACTCTACTATATGTTCACATACAATAATACATTTTCTCTGGTTGTTTGTATTTATGTCATATCACCAATTTTATAAAAATTCTGCATAATTTTTCCCAAATTATTTTTTAAAAAATGAAGGGGAGAATTTTATACACTCCCTCCGTAACACAATTCTCGCAACGATTTGACATAAAGTAAAGAGAAAAAATGTTTAATCGTTACGAGAATTGTGTTACGGAGATAGTACTATCTTGGAAGTGAACAAACAAAACCCAACTCTCAAGTCCACTTACAGCCCAATCTGGTAAAGCCTTGGCCTGAAAGCCCTCACTAAACAGGAATTTTTGCCATTTAGGCCCGAAATCCGGCCCAATCTTGCCACTCTAAGCCCGGAATACCCTTTGTCCTAAGCCCAGCCCAACCCTCTCTTTGCTCCCCTCTACTTTCTCTATTAACACACTTGGACATGGAGGGGCATGGAATCACAGGTGCTTCAAACTGCTCAGTCAAACCACTATGACCTTCAATCAAGGCCTGAAGGTAACAAAGGACAATGAATCAATCGTTTCGCGCAACTCGAGTCGTGACCTCACTCCCTTTGCAAACCTGTTTGAAACAAAGTTAGTAGATGTCCGGGCACAACGACGTTAGAACTTCCACTTCATGTAAATGAATCAGGGAGCAGTACATAATTTGTTCACAGCTGTTTAGGAGGGGTAGGGAGGAAACAGAGGTTGCGCCATGCAGCTAAATCAAACAAAGGGCGGTACAATCAGAGTCCCTTAATCCTCTTCTCTTATGTTATTTCATGTCAAGTATCAGACAAAAGTTACAAACGTAGTGAATAACTTGGAAGTGTGTACGACATGTAATGAATCGAATACCAGATACTGAAGAGACTAGCTTCTCTTCTTTCTGGTTACATGTTTAAAATCCTAGCTAACAAAAAGAAATATGCAGCAAAAAAAATATACAAACTGATATCATTCTACTGATTCAATCTCCAGCAAAACCTTCTTGCGGATATATGATCAGCAAAGTTTATAACGCGATTAAGTAGTTTTTTATAAACCGTGCAATATCAACATCAGTAGAGATATAATGATATCTTGATAAATATATTGTCTATACTTTCGAAATACCAAGCTTGCCCAGGGTCTCTTTTATGCCGTCAACATTACATCCTGCAGCCTTGAACATGTTTGGGCTGTCTACTGGCAAAACATGCTCCAGAGGGTAAGCTCTATTTGCCTGAAGTTTAACAGCTTCAGTGCAAATGCCGTTTAGTACAACAGTCGTATGGACCCCGCCCAACAAGCCTTCGTAATCGGAATCTCCAGCTTCACCAACAAAAACGACAAAGCTTGACAAGTCTGTGCCCCAACGCATATACAGGTATCTGTTCCATCATGATTTTTATCAGTATATTGCAAAAGAAGTCAAGTAAAAAGTAATGCAGGTGTAACAATCTAGGACAAAGTAAGATTTTCAAATTTTCAATATTAGTTTATAAGGAAGTCGGCTTGATGAAGTTATGTTATCAATCTGCAAAGGCAATCTGAAAATTAGATCCCAAATTATTTCCAAGAATGAAGTTATGTTATTAATCTGCGAAGGCAATCTTACTTAAAAGTAGACCTTAATATCTCACAAGCAGAGATAAACTCCATCTCTACAATAAGCATAGAAATATTGGACATCCAACACCTAACATTAGAGTGTGAAACTCCAAGGCTTAGAAAAAGAGAAATCTATCAACTAGTATTGCCATCTTTAAGCAGATTAGATGCTATACTTTCATATATGGAAGCGAAGAAGGCACATCAAACGCTAAGTGTATGAAAAAGAAAATATCATCTACTATACAGCATACCTGAGTGCTTGAGATCTGGAAGCCAATACAGGGATCACATTCAACCTGGTACCATTTTGGCAATATATCACATGACAACGAAGACCCTGGATTCTCATCATCTTCCTAATCTCTTTAGCAGGAGGTGCCTGCAGATTGAGAAGGGTCAGAAGTAGTTTACCTAAACAAATTAGCTAAATGAAACATAGGAAACATAAAAACACACTGACAACGCCTCTAAAAGTTTAAATACTTAATCAAGGATTCAAGGTTCATTTAGTTCAGTTCACGCTATTATCTTATCAGATATCAAACTTAGGCAAGAAGAAAGAGTATATAACACTAAAATCTTCTATGTAGTCCAGTAATTAACAGAAATTCTGCATGATATATCTCCACTGATCGAAAATTTGCACGAGTCAGAAAAATTACCAAAGTGTAGTCGTTCACTTTGAATGCAAAGCAATGTGCTGTCGAGCCAGAATCATCTTCACTAACAATAGGTGGTGCATTCTCTCCATTCTTCTCATTAACAGAAGCAACCCATTTCACCAAAGTCCTACCCAAACCTTCTCCTCCCCAGCGGTAGTCAATATGTGAATGATAGTCCTGATCTAGCACAAACGGTGAGTCTACTGAACTGTCCTCTAAGCCTGTAGATGGATAGTAGATATCACTACCACTGTTACAAATAAAAGCATCAAAATCTGTAGCCTTCAAGCCTCCTGAAGCGAGAAGAGAATTGACTTCAGATAAGGTCATGGATGTTGATAGTATGGCTCCAATGGATCCTGATGCTCTTTGCTCTCCAACAGCAGAGAAAATAGCCTTGATATTTTGAAGAAGATCTGATGCCACTTCACAATCCAGAGCGATGACTAAAATACATTTCCTTCTCCTAATTGCTGGAAACTTGAGATTACCAACATCATCATGTGTTTTATCCATAGACTTTGTCAATTTTGAAACTGCATTCTCTATTCTCTTTGTATGGCCTGTCACCTCTTCAGAATCCACTGAATCGTCATAATTGTTGCCTCCTTCAGTCTTTTCTGCATCCAGTGAAAACTTTAAGTTCAGAGACAAATCCTGGATGTCCCTTAAAGAATCACCAGGTGAATCTGTTCCTGAATGTTCAGATCCTTCGTCGATTCTTCGCCAATTTGGTTGCCTCGGTTTGCAACTGGCTACACGGGACAAATATGTCTTACAGTGTTCTTGCCACGAAAAGAGATGGATGTTCTTCAATCCATTCTGTCTACACTTAGCCCATCGTTGTTTATCAGCAACAAGCTTTAAGAGTGCATCAGCAATAGATTGCTGGTCATGTGGATCAATGAGAAGCCCATTGTCCAATGCCTGTAATCAAATTAATCAGTAGTGAAAACAGCTATCAACTTTCCACAGACATATATATACCTATGAAAGTATGAATCTATTATCACTGTCATAAATGAACTAACCGCTACAATATCAACAGGGCCTCCATTCTTTGTAGCGACAATAGGCAAACCATAAGCAGCAGCCTACACAATAGAAAAAAGAAACTCTTAGCTGTTAATAACATCTGAGTAAGGCCATAGATCTTTGGAAAAATGATTAAACAGTACCTCAATTAAAGTCAGTCCAAATGGTTCAATAACTGCAGGATTGATGAAGACACCCTGCAGAAACAGGGAAAAAAAAAACATGAGATCATATTAAATTGCAACTTTGCAAGTGTTAATTCTAACTATAAAATGGTCTAGATAAAACTTCGTTGAAATTCATGTCTTTAGACTCAAGGATGCTAAAGCATAATGATGTTCTATTGTCCATAATTAAATCTAATTAAAATCTCTGTCTAAAATAGATTATGGAAAGACAGTAACAGCTTATAATTAGACATTTCAAGATATTCTACTAACTTGAGTTGCATTGAGGGTAGGGAGAGTATCAATGAATCTTAGGGAATTTTCATGTGGTGATGAACTTTTGCATATTTCACATGGTATCCCATTATCACTAAAATATTTCATAAGGTGGACAAATACGAATGAAATTTAACTTTTTCTGTCATTTTAAATGATGAAAATGTAGTATCGACACGAGTTTATACTAGACAGATAATTTCATCACGGTCAATAAGATAACCAAAAGTAGAACAAAAACTAGAAAAAAATTACTTAAATCACAAAAACAACATAATAAACAAAAAAAAAAGACAAACACTTTTATCGGTTAACAAGTAGTTTTGCCTCAACAGGTCACAATATGAAATCGCAACCAAAGTTTACACCAAACAACACAAATTTCACAATCAAAAGCTGAAATAAAGGTAAATTCCCTTAGTGTTTGTCTTTCCTATGAATTATTTTAGTGAAAAAGGGATACCATGCAAAAGTTCAGGAGTATCACATGAAAAACCCCATAAATAATCATTTAATCATATCGTTGAATATGATAACTAGGGGCAATGAGACATTGAGGTTCAAAAACTGTACCTAGAAGCTTAGGACAGACCCTTAACCATTAGCACTGTAAACTGACCATTAAATGGAAGTAGACATCCATTCTCTGCTATTCCATGAATGATACTAACTACAGAGTACTCTTTTAGAAACAAGAAAGTTTTCATGACAGGAATAAATATTTAAATTATATTTTTCTAATCATGGCAACCGTTAATGACACACGAAGTCATCATAAGTAAACATTTGATGCCTGCCCCAGAGCCACAAAATATCATCAGGTACTTAAAAAGCTACACAAACATAGTGGCTTTAATATCTTATAATTTTTACGAAAGCATATTTACATGCACTTTTCCTATTATCTTAAATACCTTTGTCTTAGCAGCCAAACGGTAGATATCAGGAACTTCAGACTGCTTGTGATGCTTAGGATATGCCACTTGACCATAAAGATCATACTTGTCAATCAATTTAAAGATTGAGATCAGAACAGATGCATTTGTGGCAGGCATTTCATCAATATCATTACGGTTACCCATAATCAAGGTCTGGAAAAAGAGAAAAAGGAAAAATTACAAAGCAATCTTTCAAAGGTAAACAGATAGCCATGGAAAAACAAAGATATTTTCATTTCTGCATTAGAGTATACAATGGGAAATCCACTGCAAATAATTATTTACATAAAACAACAGTTTATGATCAGATAGGCATACCAGGTTTGCGAGTTCCCTTAACAGACGACACTCACCAAATGCCTTGACTAAAGTTGTAAGGTTCTTCTTCGGATCTGCCCTGGCAAGGGCAAGTATCATAGGTTTGCGTCCATTCGAGAAAAAACGCATAATCTGTCAAAAGCTAGAGTCAGAAATATATAGGTAGTGTCTACAGCATGTCAAATCCAACTAAAATGCATCATATATGATTAACAATGAACACTCATCAACTAAGAAGAGGCAAATGCAAGATATTTACCTCAGACCACATGGGTGGATCTGGATTTGCATTGTTATCAAAATGCCCATCAAGATCCGTGTCCATATCAGCATCGTTTGGAGCAATATGATGAAATTCCATGCCGGGAGGAATTCTCTGCATGTTCACAAAAATCTCCATTACACCAACTAAATAAAGCAGCTAACTAGGGTATATAATGTACATATACGGGTCCATGCAGTTACAATAATTTATACAAGCAAAAGGAGATGTATCAGCACTCACAGCCATGCGGGGCATAAATCTTCCATGACAGCTCACTCCACGTCTCATCCTCGCTCTTAACTTGCGTTCTAGCACTAGATCAAACCCATTATATAGTTGCCATTGCTCTTCTATTTCTTGTCTAGTGCTTGTGATAACTATTTCAGAAGCATCGAGACATAACTCTTCAGCCTCTATGCGCCGCATGATTTTATAAGTTGCATCAATTTCTTCCCTAGAAAGTCTCCCCTGTTTTAGAAGCTGTTCAAGCTTATCTCGTCCAAGAGAATGACCGGTAAAAACCATTGGCACATTCAAAGCACCAGATAAAAGAGCTGCAGAATCTCCAGCATCTGCATAATGTCCATGAATTGCAGAAGGCCATACAGGCAGCCCACCACCGATATGCTCACCAAGAACTTTAGACATTTGTTTAATATGGCTAAGTGCACCATCAACAAACTCCGAAATGTATGGCCAAAGTAATTCTTTTTCTAAATACTTGTCCTTTGGCCCAAATGGTATGCGGATTATGTAAGCTCCACTGCTTTCTCCAAGCTCCTCTGTTGCATCCTCAAGATCTCGTGGAGAAAGCATCTCAGTAGGTTCACCATAACTCCAGTCTACACCTGGGGCTGAAACCTGTCTTGTCAGTAGATCAACACGGTAAACTCCAGGCATTGAACCAAGTGCCCTTGCAAGTTCTACTACATACTTCACCTGATTAACAATAATGACGACACACCATGTTAAACCACCTATACTTCTGGAGTAATGAAGTAATAAAAATTTACACAATAACTCAAACAGAAGAAAACACTAATCGCTACCTGACCACCAGTATCAGAATCACGACCAAGTTCCATGTTTTCCCCACGTATCAAGCCATGAAGGCTGTACCAAAAGTGATCGTCAGAAATAGAATACTGCACCTCTTATTTTTATCATTAAAAAAATGCTCAAGAAAATTGATTACAGAAGTATACTTTGCCTAAAATACTTATGTAACTATGTTTGCGTAATCTTGCCTTATCAGTACAATGTAGAGTTTATTTTCCTTGAAGGTATTAGTCCAATTGTCCATCATCTCCACTGAACTTACTCTGCGCATTTTCCCTTTAGTACTATCTCCAGCAAATGACATATCAGCTACGGTGTCTCCCTTTTCTCCTTCTGACAAGTCTTCTGACATATCAGCAACAGCTTCTCTGCGACCTTTTTCACGCTCCATATGACGCGTGGCCAAACGCTGAGCTTCTTCTCCCTCAATCTACATAAAAGTTTCATTAAAGGAGACAAAGGCAGCAACAGTAAAAGCAATCCAGATATAGCACAAATCATACAAGAATTGCAAAGATGCCAGAACAAAATGTATATATCCAGTTTATCCACTAAGTCACAAAAAAAAATCCATCATGAAAAATGATTACCTACATACTGCATTTCATAGGACCTTGTTACTTATAACTAACAAAATAAAGCAAGCTAGTGTACCTGTTTCTTCTTGCGTGCCAAGTTCCATATTCTCCAGCAAAGGTTTTCCAGCCTTGTATTCCTCTCTTGAGGACTGCGAGTTGAGGCAGCCTATACCAACAAGAATGACACTCATATTAACGGGGAAGTAAATCATTATAGTCCGACAGCCAAACTAGCCTTCACACATTCTATTCAAATACATGGCATAAGCTAAACCTTCTTGCAAATTACTACTATAAAACAGTTGTCACTCCTCTAACAGTGGCATTTTTCCTGAAACCTCACAAAAATACCACCCAAAATCTTCACTTGAAATTCCAAAACACCCTTTGTTTCACCAAAATTACCAAGAATGCGAGAATGCCAGGCACCACAAGGTCCACAACTTTTTTTCCCAATTTCATCTTTTTCTAGAGAACTTGCAAGCCCAATTCAACAGCCATACAATTTTTAGTTTTAACCGATGCTACATAATTCTCTGTAATCTGTATGCACAATAACAGCCATGAACAATTCCGGGCATAATTTTTGTTGCCTAAATAAATAAAGCCTACCTGTTCACAATTTGTTCACAATTCACTCTTTGCAGGAGGATTATCATCATTGTAACTTAGTTTCTTACAGTTGTTAAATAGATTCTGTACTAATTACAATACAAAAATTATGTACTATGCAATTTTCCAAAATTAAATGTAGCATGTATTGTGCAGTTTACACACCAATTGTCCCAATATAATATTTATAAGCCAAATTCAGTTTGTCGTCCTAATTAAGCTTAAACAATAAATTTTCAACTTTGCGTAATTCACAATGTTAATGTCTCTCATTTCAATGCAAATAGCAATTGTAGTTCACAAAATTCAGGTGATAACTACATAGTACTAGCTCATTTTCATTCTTCAATAGAATAAAATAAATAAATAAATAAATAAAAATCACATATTGATGAATTAATTAAAATATGTACATATTTACATATCGATATCTCAATTTCCAGTTTTGCAACAAGTAATTTTCCGTACAAATAAATTTAAAATTTTAAAAATATAGAAAAAATAAACACTACTCCGTATAAAATCAAATTCAAAATACTCACTTCAATTTCGATCAAAACAATGACAAAATATGATCAATCATTCAAACAATTTCATAATTCCATCATTTGAGCGTAAATCAGCGGCAAAACACATAATCAATCCGAATTACGGAAAAACGAAATGCAATCAATAATTCAAAACGAAAACCGATGAAAATTCAAGGAATTAAGGATAGAAACATTACGCGAACCCAGGAACGATGAAGATCGGTCTCATCGAAACCAGTAATAACTTCCTCAACAAAGTAACGCGAAGGACTGAAATGGCCTCGTTCTCTGAGCAGCAACGACGGAGTAGACGACGACGATTTGGCGTTAGAAGCGTCGATACCTTGACCTCCAACATCAAGGATGGCTTCTAGGTAGCTGTTAATCCAGTCATTTCCCGCCATTTTTGTTCTCCGATCGAAATCAGAGAAAAACTGTAATATTTTATTTTAATTTATTTTATTTTTTTGGTTTTGTTTTTTATTAGAAAGAGAAAATTCTGGGAGAAGAAGAAGAATGAAGAATGGTGTAAAAACTGTAAAAAAGAGAGTAATCTAGAGAAGCAGAGAAGAAGGTTGATTGACAGTTATAATAAGAGCCTCGTGAGTCGTGACATGATACAGATGGCGATATGTGAGGAAGAGAGGGAGTGGGGGGGAGAGAATGGGGATTGGGGAATATACCGAACCATGTTGCACGCATCTACCCGTTGGATAAATTACCCCATTAAAATGACCACTGATATTTACCGAGTAATTTTGTAATCAATTAAAAAGAAAATGAATTTTAAACAAAGTGATACAAATACATTAAAAAATAATATTTTGATACGACTCATACGAGTACATAAAACTAATAATAATATGTCGTAGGGAAAATGTTCGATTTGATTCATATGCAATGAAAGAAAAATAATATGCATGATTGCATATAAGGTGGTAGGAGTAGAAAATATGAAGTTGGAACAAACTTGGTCTACATGAAATAATTGTTTTGTACCAATCATGTAAGAAATTAGTAATAGAATCAATTAGGTGAGGAAAGAACAACCAACCCATTCATTTCTAGGTGGTCATTTGTTAAAGTCCTATTATCGTCAACTGAATTTTACTTAACTGGACTTATTTACTACTGAAACTTAACTTATTAGTATTGAATTGAACTTATTAGTACTGAAGTGAAATTATTTTTACTGAAATCTTAACAAATTTTTTAAGGATTGAACTTATTTTTACTGAACTTATTTTTATTGAAACTTATTTAAATAAGTTGAGGAAAACAGGACCTTAATTGAAATTTATGGGAACTTAATTGAATTAATCGTATGATCGATATACAAACATAATGACAAACTATTGCCGAGAAATTAATCTTGAGCCACACTAATAATTGAATCTTGACACTCTTTATATGAATTAAAGTTACGTAACATCTAATAAAAAATAGATGAAGTATTTAAATTTGAGCTGAAATAGTTGATATTAGCCTAAGAAATTTAATTCCTTGAGAGTTTGTTGCGTGTCTCCAATTATGCTGGGAGTTTCTTTCTTTTTAACGGTAGTTTGGCCATTTGTTTAAGTGGATGAAATGGGGAATATATGCCCCATGTTTTACTAGAAGTTGGCCACTAGCGAGGATAGCAAGATAGGGCATCTCTTTAATGGTAGCCTCTTGATCTTTGCCCGCTTTGTTTTGAGTATAAAATAAATTAAGGTGCAATTTTATCAATTTGCATATATATGTGGAGAGGAAATTCGATTACGTATGATAATGACTGAGTTTATTTCTTTTGAGAATTGATAAAGTTGGAAATTTAAATATTGAAAGAATAAAAAAAATCAAGATATTTGAATAGCAATGGTTATTGGCCATTGAATATCTTACAATAGCACTCCGTACATTGTTTAGATAAGAGGAAATGAAAAATATATGAGAAAAGACCATATGAGAACTTATTTTTTTGTGGTGGTCGTGAAAGCTAATTATAATATTAGACGCTTTAACATTTTTTTTTTAAAAAAAACAAATATCGAGCAAGTGGGTCGAAAAATAAAATTTCATTGACCATGCTCACTCGTTTAAATTAGCGAATCGAACTTAAGTCACATTTCTTTGTTTGAAAATGAATGTCTAGATTACTTTTTATTTATATAGGTTGAATTAGACGGATTTGACAGGTCGTCCCCTCTATGAAGAACTCTACAACTGGTAGTGTGGTAGTTGGTATCATGCCAATTTAAATCTGATTAGTGTAGGTTTCTTCTTTGCGACTTTGCACCATATCTCATATCACAAAAGGCAGTGCACCAATCAAATAACTTGGCTTACTTGGGATATGTTTGATATATATGTACTTCAGTACTTATGTAGTGCATGCTTGGTGGAATGTTCGGAACACTAAAATGATTGTAAACTTTGTTATTGAATACCGACATCAATGACATCAATACAATAGGGAAGTAAAAGTTGACACGACACGAATTCGATCTGGAAAAGCGGGTTAGTTTCGAATTTTATGACACGAAAACGAAAAATGGGTCGACACGAACACGACCTGAAAAAAATGGGTTAAGTTCAAGTTGAAATTTTTGACACGAAAAATAAAAATTGTCCAACTTAGAAAATAATTTTTAAAATCCAAAAAAACCTCTATTCTTCTCTGTCATTATCCACTCCTTCTCTTCTCTTTCATTCAGATTTCAAACCAATCATCTCTCTCTTCTAATTCTTAAAAAAAAATCCAAAAAAACCTTTAAAAATTAGACAAATCGTTAGTAAGGGAGGTTGTTCGAATTCAGAAGTACTTTGTAAATTTGTGGTACTTTATTAGTTTATTATGGTATGTATTTAAGTACTTTGTATTACTAAGTATTACAAATGGTAACTTAAAAAATTCAAGTTACAATAGGTATATTCGGGTTCATATATTCGGATTGACCTAAAAAATCATGGCATATTTGGGTTCATTATGTCTGATTTTTAGAGATATTTTCCGATAAAAAAATCAGGTCAAGATGGCTCATCAGGCCGACTTGAAAAAAATTCAGGTCGGGTTAGGTCTATAAAAAAACTGTCTTAAAAAAATCAAATCAGGTTAGAGTTTGGGTTTTCGACACGACCCATTTGCCGCCCTTAACTACGGATGCAAATGGGGCGGGGCGGGGCGAGAATTGCAATTCCCATTCCCATCCCCATCCGAAAATGTAATACCCATCCCCGCGGCGGGTACAATTTTTTTTCTCATCCCCGCCCCCACCACCCATCTGGGTATCCAACCCCGTCTAATACCCATTTTCCCCGCCCCATCACCCGTCAAATCCCCGCTTAATACCCATTTGTGCAAACAAATTTACATTCAATCATTTGGGCCTTAATACCCATAAGGCCATACTACATATCCAAACTCCAAAGTCTCAAACAAACACATATCCAGAGGCCGAGAGTTTGTAATTTGTGACTAATTCGTGACTTTGTGAATTCCATTGAATTGTGAGTTTGAACTCACTAACTCACTAATCAGTACTGCAAATTATTAGGTACAATCCCCCCTACCTAGCAAAATACAACCCCCCCTCCCCCTATCTTATGTGACACATGATTTATTCCCCTCCCCYTATTATCTCTCACACATGATTTTTTAAAAAATAAAAAATCATTAATTAAATAAAATTAGATAGATATAAATATTTGACAACTAATAAAAGCAATAGAGGGTGTTGTATCTTGCAATGTAGGGGGGGTTTGTATAATATAGGCTTTCAATCAGTACAGTGAGTAACAAGTAACATTAGGCCATAAAATGTACAAAGCCCAATACCTCATATACATAAATAAATACAATTTTAATACTTATACATCATAATACACATACATTTATAAATTTGTATATTTGTACATGTGACGGGATGGGGATGGGACGGGTATCACCTGAAACCCATCCTCATCCTCATCCTCATCCCTGCGGTGTGTATGAATTTTATACCCGTACATGTCCCATGACCCATCAAACCGGGACCCATCCTTGCTTCGATGGGGTGGGTCTCCTATTAGACCCGTCCCGCCTGCATCCCTATACATCACATTCCAGCATGATTCGTTTCCTTTCATCTAGTGGTTGAGAATCATCTAACTTAAATATAAAAATTGCAAAATTCTCCCTATTTTCGCCTTTAATTCATTCTCAACCACTAGATAAGGAAATGGACTCTCCATTTCCTTTCATCTAGTGGTTGAGAATCATCTAACTTAAATATAAAAATTGTAAAATCCCCCCTATTTTCCCCCTTAATTCATTCTCAACCACTAGATAAGGAAATGGACTCTCCATTTCCTCTAAGAAATGGAGAGGATCCTACTCATTGTAGACACTAAGGCTGTGCAGGAAATTACGATTCCGAATTTCCGATACGGTTTACAATTTTTTTTTTCCGAAAATCCGGATATCCGTTCCGGTTTTTTGAAATTYGRRAAATCGGATCGGATATCCGGTTTTAAAAACCGGAAATCCGGATCGGATCCGGAATCGTTTTTTAGAAATCCGGATATCCGGATTTCCGATTTTTTTTAAAAAAATATGGCAGATTTTCTCATTTTGGGCTTATAGCCTTATAGTAAATTAGTAATTAGAAATTTAGAATGGGCCTTATAGTAAGTAGTAACTACTACTCTGAATCTCTGTCCTTTGATTACTCTCACTCTCTCAGCCTCTCACGCTCAAAACTCACTCAAAAGAGTCAAAACCCTAGAATCGCTGCTCTCGGCCTCTCGCCGCTGCTCAATCGCTCCCTTGAGTCCCTTCGCTGCTCAGTCGCGCCGTCGCCAGCAGCCCGGCGATTGTTCTGTCTCGCAAGTCGCAAGTAAGTTTTTTTTGTTTTTTTCTGATTTAATTATTATTTAAATTCTATTAGTAACTACTAAAAGTAGCATAAAGTGAATCAAATCCCTAAAAATCAAGAGAATTCAAAACATGAATTAACGCATTCGAATCAAAGAGGGGCAAACAAAGAAGAAGAGAGGGTGAATTAGTAATACCTGACGAGTGACAAAGAAGTAGGAAGGAGAAGATTTCGGCTGAAATCAGTGAAATTAGGGTTCTGAAAGAGGGATGAATTTGAGAACTAACTAGTAAGATTAAATTTTAGGGTTTTGTTTATGATTTGTAAGGGTTTATTTTCTGATTTTATGTGATTTAATTTTTTATTTTTTGTGGTTTGATTTCTGATTTGTATGGTTTTATTTTCTTATTTTTTGTGATTTAATTTCTGATTTTAAGTGAGTTATTAGTGTAATGTAAAGATTGTATATAATATTTTCATTTAATTTCTGATTTTAATTGAGTTATATGTTATAATATTTTCTGATTAAATATAAACAGAATTTGCTGATTAATTTCTGATTTAATATAAACAGAATTTGCTGATTAATTTAATATAATCAGAATTAATTTTTGATTTCTTATCTTTCCTTTTGTATCTGTTAATCTGTCAGAATTAATTTAATATAATCAGAATTAATTTCTTATGCTTTGTCAGAATCTATCTACTTCATCACTAATTAGTAATTATTGTTTTTTTTTTTGAAAGTGTCATCGAGCTTCAATGATAATGATGAAGTTCAAGAGTTAAACGACCAAGTTATGGAAGATGATAAGTTAAGTTCGCCGGAGGAAGAACCGGAACAATAATCAAAGCGCAAGAGGAAAAAAAAGCTCAATCAAAGCTCAAGCCTTGTAATATATAGTTTATTATTTTATTGCATAGTAATTTTGTGATTGCATGCAATTAAGTGATTTAGAAATTATTATTTTTATTTTAAGATTAGTAATTTAATAATTAAGACTCAACATAAGTGGTTAAAATATATGAATTTTAATTAAATCATAACATTAAAGTTTAACAAAGCATTGGATTTAACTCGACAAAAAAAACAATGAATTTAATTCGGAATCGGAAATCCGGATTTCTGATCCGGAAAATTCGGATATCCGGAAATTCGGAAATCCGAATAATTCGGATCGGATTCGTAATCAATAAATTCGTTTCCGAAAATTCAGATATCCGGAAATTCGAATCGGAAAAATTCCGGTTTCCGGTTTTGCACACCCCTAGTAGACACCCAACGTGTCTCCCCAAATTGAATACGCGATGAGGAAAAGTGTGACATCTCGAAATAGATCTGATTCCGAAAGGTGTGGCGAAATCCTTAAATCAAACACATTAGCATGAGTTGAAATAAAGTTGAGTTTGAAAACATACACCGAGGGTCCATTAATAGGCGGAAAGTATTTATTTCTATTTATTTTAATCATTTTATATTTTTAGGTTTTTTCTTTATTTTTAGGATTTTTAGAATATTTATTATAGGTTATTTATAAGATTTTCACTTTTCATTTTGTTCTTCTCATTTTTCTGAGTTCGCCAAATTTTTTTAGATTATTTTCCTGATTTTTCTATGATTTCTACAAGTTTTATAAAATGATTATTGAAAATAAATAAATTCGGAAATTCTAAGAGAAATCCATAAAATTCGGGAATGATCCGGAATATTCCGTAAGATTTACCATGAGGTCCAAGCAAGCCAAAATTGGATAAAAGGATATTCCCGGTTCGTAGTTTAGATTTAGAAAATACGTATAAAAATTTCTGAACGAAGATAGATAGAAAAGGAATCGTGTAGTATATGATCGATTGACGTGGTTGCCACGTCAACCAATCGTATATACGGTCATCATGACTGTATACAGTCCTCTACATAGTATATATACGGTTTTAATAGTATATCCGATTATTTCCTTTTCTATCTATCTTCCCCAAAACGCCTATAAATACATGCTCTCGGTGCTTAATCAAACATCAATGGAAATCAACGAACACCAGTATTCGATCAACGAAAACCTTTGTATGAAGTACAATTCAAAGCTCTCAAAAGTCTCTCTCTCATTCAAATTCAATCCACAATCACAAACCACTCTCAAAATCAAAATTCCCTCAAATTCGTCGCAGTTTTCGGAGCCGTATCTTTACGGATTTAGGTACAAATTCCGAGGCTATTCAATCAAACTCTCTCTCTTCTCTTGTTATTAATTTTGATTAATATAATACATTGAGTTTCGTTTTGCTTTTGGTTTTCAATCATGTAATTAAATTCATTCGTTTTTAATCGTTTTCGACTTATCACAATCGTTTTAATCGTAATTGTCAATGTTAATGATTTCCTTTGCCGTAATAAGCGATTCAATTGGAAGTAAAAGCTTTTGATGCGCTAATCTTTGTTTTCTTTTGTATTGATAGCGATCAAAGGTGAGTTGGTTTGTATATATTTGAGTTTTGATTTCTATATATGTTATTCTTGATTAAAATTATCTATTATCCCATATTTATCCAAAAATATTTAATTAAAAAAAAGATACTATATAATAATATATAGAGTACTCCGTAACAATTATATTATATCTTATTATTAATAAAATATTAAATAAGAAAAAACACTAAATAACAACTATATCTATCCTAAATATTATATCATTAGTAATTAAAAAAGATTCATTAAAATAAGAATAATAAATATCATAATAATGAGTAATTAAAAAAGATTAAATAAAATAAGAATAATAAATATCATATCTTACTATTAATACAAGATTAGAGAAATAAAAACTACAAGATAACAACTACGGAGTACTATATTTTAATAATTATATCAACAAGTAAAAATAAATTTATAAAAAAAATAATAATAATATAAATCTAAAAAATATATAATGTATTCGTGCATCGCATGGGAAATTAATGTAGTATTTAATAACTTGGTTTTGAAGGAAGATGATGACACATCATAATTCCCTTCTTTCCTTTTTTTCATTTTTTCATTTATTTTCCTTTCTTCTTCAAAAAAAATAAATTATTTTCAGATGATTAACAATTCCTTTTCTCCCCTTTTCTTTTCTTTTTTCCTTTTTAGTTTTTTTAAATAATTTATTTACTACATTTAATTTAAGAAAACGGAATTAAACAGAACCTCTTTTCCTACAATTGATAGTAAGTGAATTAAGGAAAAATGTCACGTAACATTTCACTTTTCCCCCTTTCCATTTTTTTGGGTTTTAAATGAATTCTTATATGAAATACTTGACAATAATAGAAGTGAAAGAATTGATGTCATTGCACTTCATATCTCCTCTTTTTATAAATACTTCACAATAATGGAGTAGAATTTAAGCACACGATGCGTGCATATAGTTACAAAAATGTTGTATTTGCATACGATTTTTTTTTTTGACAAGGTATACGCTTTGTTTAGTTATTATGGTTTTCTCTTTGTGAAYGAATCTTAAATAAAAAATTGTTTAATGATTTTGATAGACTCATTATTTGAATTGTTATATGAACCTTAGTGTTTATAAATAACAATATTACAATATAGTTTTAGTTGTTGTTTTTTATGAAAGGAAAGATAAAATTTCATTAATTGAAAGTCATACGACATCTACAATAAGCATCGAAAAGTAAAATACAATCTAAATTAATCAAGTAAAATTCTTCTTCAAAATAACCATACTGATGAGAAACTAGATCTGACGTTGAAGTGCAATCGCTGATTGTTCGCTGAATTATGCAGCCGTCTGTTAATTAACGTCTCCATCTCCTTGATATAGTTTTGGGAAGAAAACTCATTACTTGATAACCATGTAGATCGCATCCTCAATTCCGACACCAATTGCGAAATTGTACGATTTACAACTCATGAATCCAATCTTTCAAACAAAACCCTACAAATATATTCAAATCTTCCATAAGGGAAGAAAAGAAAGACAAACCCTAAACTCCCACAAAAAGAGAGAAGAAACCCAAAAATTGGGAAGAAATCTCTCATAAAGAGAGAGCAAGGATCATTATTAATGGCTAAAAAAATAAAAAAATAAAGAAGCAAAAAAGAAATTGGGGCTTACCATCATCAAACAGATGATGATGGTAGCCCCGTGCGGCCACCAAAAAATTTAGGGATTTTGTGGGGAGGGAGAGAGAGAAAGAGGTGAGAAATTACTTGAACATATTAAAAATAGGCAAAAAGTTGATTTTATATACTGTAGATTTTTAATTTACACTTTCTCATCCAAAGCAAATAAAAAATTAACAATTTTGAATTAAATTAGAGATAATCGATTAATTTGAAATTTTATGTGTTATTGTATTAATTGATTGATTATTAAGAATAAATCAAATAAAGTGAGTATTTTTTTTGACGGGAAATAAATTGAGTATTAATTTGTCTAAATTAGTTGGATTTAAGTTTTTGATAATTGATGGACTTTATGTCTTTACTTTGTGATTGACAATTTAATTATCTTTTACATATTTGAATTGATTGAATAACTATATTGGCATGGTTTATAGTAGAAAAATCATCAAAAACTGGGGTTATTTAGGGGTCAAAAGCTTTTGTGAAGTCAAAAGTTGGGGTTTTAGCTAAAACCCCAGCTTTTGAGTTTTTTTTTTTTAAAAAAAAATTGCAATTTTTATATAACATGCTATATTTAAATATATAAAAACCTGTTATATTTCCAATTAGTGTTACAATGAAAATTTACACTCTATTATGTTCAAAAAAAAAATTACACTCTAAACTTTAATCCAATCTAGACCAGTACTCAGTCACTCAAAACAAAAAATCGGAACTAATATAAAAACCGCGTAGCTGCCCCCTGTAGTACTTGTTGTCTCTGCTGCTGCTACTACATACCCTGCTGTTGAACGAGGCCAGGGAATCTGATCTAATCTGATGTGGCTATCTCGCAACATGCATCGTGCTAGTCCTCTACTTGATACACCGTGTGATTCCAGCATCAAGGCACAATGTTTCCTAACTGAAACAAAAGTAGAGAGCAGAAGAGGCATTTAGCCAGTGAACCAATTCAGGGGCAGGAAGCAAAATGACCTCATCAACAATAGAGCATTGCCTATAGCTATATTAATTTTTTTAACACAACACAACTATATTAATTTATATGCAATGTAGTTACTCATATATATATTAGAAAGCTTACATTTAGAAAATCCATGAGATAATTAATAGACTAATTAACGATTTATTTAATACTTCCTATACTTGACAGCTTCAATTTTAAAAATACTTTATATAGTCTGAGCAGTAGACTAACAATATGTAAGCTAATATATTACCATGTTCTTTTGGTCAATTAAATATAATASTACTACTATATTTGACACTTTCACAGCTTAAATTTGCAAAATAATTGAAAAAGTCTAATTAGTAAAGTCACTAACAATAAATATAGTGACCCGACTTAACTGACTAATCGATCGCATAAATGCGAAGTTAAATCACAAACAGATTCCACCAGTAATCTGTATTACTATACAGAGTAATAAGAAACAGAATCCTAACGAAGATGGATCGAGATGAAGACAGTACAACATAGATATTGGAGCAATTGGCCCACTTTATTTCATTTGTTACTTGAGCGGGATTCAAGTAACAAATAAACTGCAAAGCATCTCATGAACAAAAAACATGTAAAAGAAATTTTACCTCCTCAGGATGAAGTACAAACTCTTTCCCTGCAACAGTAAAGGAAATCGGGGGCATCTTAGAAACTTTGGTGCAGTCAACACCTGATTGTCCCAGTTAGTTTGGAATCCGATCGCATAGTTGTGTATCCATAGAGCAGAGTGAGCAAAAAATGACAAGACTGAACAAGATTTTAGCTGAATTATATCTTTCACACAACCTACCTCACTGGCATAACTTAATACACGATCTTGGGTCGGATTTTGCTTGAGTTGACTCTCCATCCAGACCACAACCATCTCGCATGCAGAGCACATACCATCAAGCAATCCATTAGATGATTTAGAAGAACTCTCCTTATCTACCACCGACTCAATACCCATGCAGCAAAAGGTTAGTTTAGCACATTCAGTAAACACATAAATATTGGCATAGCTATTGTGTTCTCAATATTTACTGGATTATTAATTTCTTATTCAAGTATACTTTAATTACTCTCTCCATCCCTTTATTACTGAGCGATTGAATTTCTACAGTATTAAATTGTCTCTTTAGTTGGTATTTCTTTCAGATTACAGATTATTCACTTTTCATTCTCTTACAAATAACAGCAATACTATTACATATTTGTAGCTTTTACTAGGTAACAACTTTCCTAAATTTTTCATGTAAGTGCATACATGAACTTACTGTCGAAATTGAAGCCTAACAAGTCAACTAAGACGTTAATCTTAGGACAAATATAGAACATAAATGTTCGCGATCAATAGCTACCTGACACCATGAGCACCATCATAGGCACAAACACCAATTTGGGAGCAGACCCTTTTCGGAAACTCCTATCAAAATCGATAAAGCAGAGTCAATATATCAAGTAATTACTAAAATCAAAATCCAATTAAACTTCTGATAAATGTAATAGCTGCGCATCCACCAAAACAGTACCCATGAACGAGAAAATCCATCAGCTTTTTAGGGGGAACAAAAAAGGGATTCAAGAAATGCAATATTTCCCTCAGATATTAACAAGTTGCATACCTGTTGTTTTACCAACAATAAGAACATCACCCATATCAAACTGCCAACAAACAAATTTATCTAAGTAAGCATCCAATATACTTTGTCCAACAAACACCTACAACATATCAAACTATTACCTGCCAATAACCTTTCCTTGTTACTGGAACATATGTGTGTTTGCAAATAACCCTAATTAAACGCAACAAATTACACTTAATTCCAAAAATGAACTTGATCAATCAAACCCACATATCAAATTAACACATTTCAACAGCGAAAAACCCCCAAATCAAAACCCTAAATATCCACCGAAATGAACCATACCTAGGCCTTATCAGCGAGATTAACAACGAGGCGACCAACGGGAAGAGAAGACTCATAAGTGAAGTTGTAATCAATGCAGCTTACATGCTACTTAAGCCAAAGTATAAAAAATGAGAATAAACCTAGAAAATCTAAACATAATCCCAGAAAACAACCCAAATTATAACGAAAACAAACCAAAAGATCAAAACGACATTAACCCTAAATCAAAACAAGAAATGAAAGAAATTTTGTACCAAATTAACTCAGAAAATCAATTCATTAATTAATCTAACAATCAAATCGAAAATAATCTCAAGTTAAATCGCAATGAACAACGAATTGAATATAAAAGAAAACAAAACAAAACAAAAAACGGAAAAATCATACTAACATACCTTGGATCTGAGATTAACTCTCCCATTTTAGCAAAGAAGCCGATTGATCTCGATTGTGGCAAAGTGGACGCGTAATGGTGGTGAATTAGGGGTTTTATAGAGAGCACTAGTCGAAAAATCATCAAAAGTTGGGGTTATTTAGGACTCAAAAGTTGGGGTTTTTAACCCAACTTTTGAGCCTGCAGCTTTTGACAAAAGCTGGGGTTAAAATAACCACAACTTTTGACGGGTTTTTTTTAGCTTTTGACTGCTATATATATATATAAAAACATCAGCCCATGTTTTGTCTCTCATTTTATAATAAGAGACAAAACATGGGCTATTATATTTTTTTTGTTATTTTCACATGTACATATAAATATCAATTTTTATTAAAATTTGGTAAAAAAAATACAAATAAATGAGTATAAATTACACTCAATAAAAAAAAACTTGTATATATTTTGACGAGGTAATTGATTAGAGTACATTAAAAATTACATAAGAAATTTAATAATTAAACATCCAAATAGATCCATGGAGAAACATAGATCTTCAAATCATCATCTTGCCATCTTCAAATCATCTTCATCTTGAGAAAAAATTACAATAAAAACATTAGAACAAATGTCAAATTACAGTAAAAAAAATTATATAAAAATGATAAGAAAAACAACGAAACGAAGTAAATTAAAACCTCATATAAGAAAATGCAAACAACAAATAAAAAAATGAGAAAGATTGAAAAACACAAAAAAAAAATTCAACAAAATCAAATTAGAAAGATCGAAAAATCAACAATGAGAAAGATCGAAAAATAAAAAAGGAAAAGGAAAGAGAGGAGAGAGGCAGAGTGAGGATGAGAACACCGAACAGACAGGAGCAAAGATATCAGATATCATGAAATGCGGACATCATAAGCTGTAACAAAGCCACAAAAGTATCAAATACGACAGGTTTTTTGTTTATATAATCTCTGACAGTGTTGTATTCATCCATGACTTTGATGAATCAAACAGAAACTCTTACAGTGTTGTATTCATCCATGAAGTTTACATTGATTGAACTGTTAAAGTTATTTAGAAACTCATTTCAGAAAGTTCAAACTAACAAGTTTACATACCCCAGGACATACAGTACAGTTCATTATAGTTTCGGATTCATAGTGCTGATAAGGATAGCTTAAATGGATGGCAAAGTGACATTTAGTATTTCAGGCCTTATTTAAATTGTCTGAATCATTTGTTACTTAGCTAACAGGAGAATATCACTGATATATATCAGAGTATAAAATGGATGTATATGATTAGTTTCTTATTGATTTGCATAAGTAAAGCACCAAATGCATAGTAAACTTCATGGAATGAAGAGAGTATATTTTTAAACACTTAAACCTTGTGATCAGTCAGACAATCAGTTCGTAACATTGAGAGTAAGAAGAGAGAAGTACCTCTTATAACTAGCTTCTTTGAGAAATTCGTGATTGCACAACAAAGTGCCTGCAAAACACTGATATGAAAACATACTTCATTGGAATTCGAAGTCATGAAAGAAACTTTGGTTGCAATTTACACCATTTATTGAACAAAAATAGCTTTATCTTCTCCCGTAATCTAATTTGAGTTACTCAGACAATTAAACCTAAACCCCTTCAAATTATAAGAATTTTGGAGTTTTGAACATGAATTTATTAGCAATCTAGAATCTAGATAGTGCACAGAATCATACCATAAAAGATGAAATAGACAAATGCATCTATTGAATTCTAACAATTTTAGGCAAATCAGGTAATTGGAGTAACAAAATTTCAAAGTTTGATTCATTTGGCTAACAATTTTCCAGAGATAAATATAAGCATTGTGATTATTGAAGAAGATGAAACTACTAATACTTTTGAAATCAATGAACTAAAATAGAGTAGAGTAATTGCAAAAGACACTCAAAACAACAATCAATTAGCATAAACTACTTAAATCTTTAGAAAAAAACAATACGAAGTGACGAATTATGATTCTTCAGTTCTAATCAGACATGAATCAACAAAAAATATAATGAGCAGGAAACTAA
This sequence comes from Bassia scoparia, assembly GCA_008642245.1. Lineage (NCBI taxonomy): Eukaryota > Viridiplantae > Streptophyta > Magnoliopsida > Caryophyllales > Amaranthaceae > Bassia > Bassia scoparia. The sequence goes on along the minus strand of SNQN01000186.1, from coordinate 13,887 downwards.
AATTATTGCGTCAAAGAGAGACGGGAAAAGGAACTAACCAACAATTGACGTCTAAAAATGGTTCGGTGTTTTACTTAGTTCTATACTTACATGCCAATGATGCCATCTTTTGTGACAAGAAATAGTATGGGTTAAGATAAAAAGAGCAGAGTGAGCACCATACCATATGACTCTACCATAGACACACATACACAATATTCATGTTGTTTGTTAACACTCAAAATAAATTAAAGTAAACCTATTATTGTAGGGCATAATAAACACTATACGGGCATAACATACACAACAAGAAAATCGCTTTCGGCCGACCGAACGTACCGACCGATTTTTTTGGTCGGTAATACCGACTATTCGTCTATTGCCGACCGCCTTCAGTCGGTGAACTTTTACCGACCGAATAATCGGTCGGTAATACCGACCGAAATAACACAGGTCGGTATTATCGACCGGTTTTATGGTCGGTAAACTCTCAGCATCCAACCTCAAAGCACCATTACTTCCGCCAATTTTACCGACCGAAAATTCGGTCGGTACCACCGACCGAAAATTCCGTCGGTAAAATCATTTTTTTTTAGAAAAACTTCCTGCTGCGACTAACCCGTGACTCCCTCACTCATTTCAAATTTTTTTTCCATTTCAAACTTCAAACCTCTCTCACTCACAAACCCTCTCTAACTCATACAAACCCTCCTCTCACAAACCCTCCACTAACAAACCCACCTCTCACTCTCACCGGCACCGACGAAGGTACACCGGCACCGGTGCCTCTCTCTCTCACTCTCTCTCGCTCCTCGTCTCCTCTCTCACTGCTCGTTCTCTCTCTCTCTCGCTCCTCGTCGCCTCTCTTTCTCTTTATCTCTCTTTCTCCCTCTCCACCCTCACCAGCCGCCGCCGCTCCTCCAGCTTCTCCTCCGCCGTCGTCGTTGGACGAACTCAGGCGAGTTTCCCTTTGTTTTTTTTATTTTCTGTTATTTTAGATTTTCTTTTGCTTTCGTTTTTGGGGGTTATTTGTTTTTATGAATGTGGTTTTGTTTGATTGTGATTTTTGATTGTTTTGAATTTGTGATTTTGTGCTGTTGGTTGTCTTATCTGGATTTGGGTAAATTTGTGATTTTTGGATTGGGGGTTTTAGATTAGGGTTTTTTGGTTTGTGATGGGATTAAGATATTGATGAGCATTGAAGATATCATGTTCATTTTAGTTTGAATTTTTGTGAAATTTGATGTTGATTCATTTTGGAACTTGGACGAATTTGATTTGAGCTGCTTTTTGTGAATTTGATTTAGCATTTTAGGACGAATGTTTGATATGAAGATGATTTGATGTGAATTTGTTGAATTATTTCGAGGAAATGGATGTTGATTTGTCATTTTTGAGTYTTGGAAGTTGGAAGGATTTTATTTAAGCTGCTTTAGGTGAAAACGATTCAGCATTTTAGGAAGATTGTTGCTTATTAGTAATTTAATATTCAACCTGATTTCCGAATGTTTGATGTGAAGATGATTTGTGTAAACTCTTTTGATGTGGATTTGTTGATTTTTGCAATGAAATGGATGTTAGAGTTGTTTTGTTGAGTTTTTGAAGTTGGAAGAATTTATTTGTGATGTTTAATGTGATGTTTTGTAGAGGTAAGGTTCGATAGTACGAGTTGAAGATGATTTTGATATTCGCTCCCCTGAACATAATGCCCCCTCTCAGAGCAAACACTTTGTAAGTAATGGACTTTCATTTCAGAATTTACAGGTTGAAACACAGGAGTTGATAGACGTAGAATCGAAAGCGTTGACAAAATACAGACAGTTCTCAGTATGGTCATATTCATTCTTTTTTTTTTCTTTTCTTTTTTTTCAGGTGGTGAAACAAAAAAAAACTTAGCATATCTAATGAACATTCATAACTGATCTATCCTGGGTTATCAGATATTAGTTGCTTGTACATCATTCTGACTTTGTTTTTTCATAGCAAGTCAATCACTCTCAATACTAAAGTTCTGTTAATTGTATATAGTTTAATGAAGTATATGCTAMATAAATTCTGAATATAATCGATTTTCTAATTAGAAATGCTTTGACTGGTTGATCAGTTTGTAAAGTCAATCTTGTTTTGCAAGGTCAGCAGTACGAGAAGTCGAGAATATTAGTTCTTTGTCATGAATCTAGCATTGCAACCTAGTCTTTGATTACTTCAACCTAGAATTATTTGACTTTTGAGTAAAGTACCTAGGAAAATTGTTATGTTAGTACAAAGATCAACATGTTTTTTTCTTGTAAACTGATAAATTGTTATGTTAGTACAAAGATCAACATGTTTCTTTGCTACTCTTGATCATAGAATGAAAGTTAATATGCCTGCTAAGTTGTTTGAATTTTTCTTGTAAACTGATAAACTGATTTTTTTTTGTGAACTTTTTAATTGAGCAAAATATGAACATATATAGTTGAATTGGAATAGCATAGGGCATAGTGACRAAACTAAATCATTCATGTTACATGCATATATAATCCGAGTTTTCTAATAGAAACAATGAAATATTTTGCARAATATTTCAGTTTTTAACGAGGAGAGAAGTCACTGATGACACCCTTCGAAGCATTTCCATTACTTGCAAGAGAAACTGTTAAGATAATTATGTGAATATTTTCTTAGTATGTTTTGTATATATTATTTCCTTAGTTATAGGATATAGTTATTTGTTTCCTAGTCTTGTGCCTTGTATTATGGCAAGAATATTGCTTGTGTATGTGTATTTATAGACTRGTTGAATATACGAATTCTTCACRGAAAACATTCTTTTATGGGGTGAATTATACAAAGTTGGATGCTAGGGACCCACAAGGGACTAGATGCTATCATCYGGAGAAGCATTTGAGAGAAAACTGCAAGCAGAAGAATATGGTTTTCCTATTAAATAAGGTTATATCTTTGCCTATGCATATYGTGTCTGTTATTGCATCATGCTCTGTCTGTTAAGTTGATATTTACTATAGATTATTTCTGAGCAAATGCTTGGTTTTAAAATGAAGTACTAAATACAGTGTGATCTGATTCCAGCTTGGGCTACAAAAGGATGGCTAAAGGTGTTGTCAAAGGATTATCCCACGCTTGCTTTCCATGCTAGTATCACTAAACCTTTTGGAAAGGTAAGACTTTTTTGCCTATTGATGATAGTTTAGGCGAAAGAAAATGGCTTAGGGTATTTGTTTTCCTTAAAATTGTTGTATTTGTCCAAAATCAAATTAATTTAGTGATTGTCTAACTCTTTTATATGCCTGGTTGATTACTATTTGAACTTTCATAGCGAAAATAAATCAAATTCAAGCTTGCCTGCAAATTGATTAAGCAAATCATGCTGCTAACTAGGATTGAACTAAGCATTACAGAATTAACACTACATACACAAACATGATATCATGATATCGAAACTATATCAGTTGAAGTCTAGTAGGACTTTTTGTAGAACATATTGACGTAAATTCAGGTCACAGGACATTTTCTATATGCATGTATGCAACTTAAGAGCTTGCAGTTTATATGTTGTTGAGTGGCTATATACTTCTTTCTGTTTTCAATGAAGTGAATGCAGCAACGAGGAGACAGACTCGGGTTCTTCCARTCAACAAGCCTCTGATGAAGGAAGTTGCAGCAGCATAAAAATTCTTGCTTTTCCAGGCGGGATTTGCAGATAAAATGGCTAGTGTTTGGGAAAAAGTGGCAGATGAAACAAAAGATTATGGGAATGACAGGAATGATAGTTGACATGTACATGTACATATTGTAAAAGATTTGCCTTGTTTTTGTAGTTTAATTAATGTACAATACAGAACAAAATTTGTTCAATTTAAAGTTTTGTACATAGCTAATACCATTTGRAGAGAAATCTTTGATATCTAGTTCACTAATTGTGTTGAGATAAATATATGTTGCATTTCATCTCATTTCCTGATTGTTTCCCAGTGAACTCAATAAGTGCCAAGTGCCAATCTAGCTATCATTTTAGTATTAATTTCTATTTATTTTTTATTTTTAATATTCTGCTGAAAGGCAATAATGTTGGATCAAAGCAAAAAAAAAACAAAAAAAAATATATATGATGAGCTTTACCGACCGAAAGTCGGTCGGTATTACCGAACGATTTCATGGTCGGTCGGTATTACCGACTGACTTTAGGTCGGTAAAGCTAAGTCACACCCTCCAAATTTTGGAGGGAAGATAACATTTACCGACCGACCATAGAATCGGTCGGTAATACCGACCGACATTCGGTCGGTAAATGTTATCTTCCCTCCTTTTTTTTTGGAGCCATAAATTGGTCGGTACATCGGTCGGTGAAAACGATATTACCGACGAAGGAAAATCCGACKGTCGTCACCGACCGATTTTCGGTCGGTACAGGGTGTTACCGACCGATTTTCGGTCGGTGACGACGGTCGGCCGAAATCGATTTTCTTGTTGTGATAACATCAAATTATCATGACATTCAATATTCTTGGCTAATCAAAATCTGTCCACAACACATAACATAATTAAATTGCGAAACAGACAGCTGGCATATGAGCTTATTCTTTCAAAGTCACGTACTTAATTACATCATATAAAACCAAAAAAAAGTAAAATTGATTTAACTTATGGCCACTATTGTCCAAAAAATGCATCAGTAAACCTGAAACCAAGAGAAGCAAAAACAAAAGAGGCTTTATTACATACCATTATAGTTGCAAAGGTATATATGCACAAACCAGCACAGTAACTGCAGTGAATAGATTCTAAAAAGATGTGAAATTATCGATGCAAGGAAAGAATGCTGGCCGCTTGTAGTTCCCATTGACAATTTGTAGCAAGTGATTTCAATGACAATAAAAATGGAACACAACTGCAATCGCAGAAGTATATTGCAGAGCTTCTGCGATAGAAAAGGCATGGATATGCATCAATGATACCCAAGTAATGTATAAAATCAGAACCACAAATTGTATCAGTAAAAGAGGTAAATTTGAAAAAGTAACTTACCCATACACTTAACCCATGCTGTTGGAACCAAAACACAAACAGTCAAGAGAATCAGCACAAAGGCACGCCCTGTCAACCATTGTTCTCCGAACCATTTTTCTAAAACACCAGAATGGCGAATTCCTTTGTAGTTGATCCAAAAGTTACATCAGCTTACAAATGCAAACATAAAAGATATCAGGCAAGCATCTTGAAAGCTTCGAAAACAGTTAAAAAGGAAAGATAAAAAAGAGAGTCAAAATAATTTTCAGGGCTTCCAGAGCTTGTGAATTCCTTCATGTTCACCCAAAACAACAATTGCAACAATATTCGAGCAGATCTACACAAAATCCAATGAAACTCAAGATTTCAACAAAATCCAAACAAAATTACAAATACATAAGCAATTCTACACAAAAATGCGGGAAAAAAGAGGAGATAAGAAGAATACCTTATAAAACCGAAACCCTAACAATGGGATTAAGAACAACCACAACGCAGCAACCTCGCAGCAAAGATGACAGTGTCGATTAGGGCGGTAACGCAACAATAGCAGTAGCTCAGCAAGAGATCGGAGAAAGAGAGAGAGAGACGTCGTCGCCTAGGGTGAAGTGAAAGAGGACAAAACGGTGAAAGAGGAGAGAGAAGTGAATGAGAGGTGAGAGGTGAGAGGTGAGAGGAGAGAGGATTAGGCGTGTAAGATCAGAGTGAAGTATTGAAATAGGGTTACCTTGGTTTATTTTAATTTTTTTTTAATGTAGTCAAAAGTTGGGGTTTTCTCAAAAAATCCCAGTTTTTGTGATTTTTCCAATTTTTTTGCCTCTAAGATGGGTTAAATGCTGGGGTTATTTAAAAAACCCCAGCTTTTGTCTATTTTTCTACTAGTGGAGGGAAGAGAAAACGTGAGAAGAGGAAAGATAAGCAAGAAGAGAAGAGAGAGAATGCGAGTGAGAGTATGTTAGGGACTTAGAGTTTCGTGGGAATTGAAATAAAGGGGAGAGAGAGTACGCGAGTGAGAGGGTATGGTATGTATGTACCTAACATTTCTTAATTTTTTTTAATATAGTCAAAAGCTGTGGTTTTCTCAAAAAACCCCAGCTTTTATGATTTTTCCAATATTTTGGCCTCTAAGATGTGTCAAATGCAGGGGTTATTTAAAAACTCCYAGCTTTTGAGCTGCAGCTTTTGTTTATTTTTCTACTAGTTGAGAGCTTGGGAGGCATTGAGAGCTTGGGAGTTGGAGTTGACAAGTTGGGTACACAAATGGGAGCTTGGAGTTGGAGAAATCAAGCAAAGGAGTTAAGAAGCGACCAACTCCTGCAGGGTGAATTTTCAGAGAAATTGGAGCGGCCGCTCTATGGTCCTGGAGCAACCGCTCTATGGTCCCGGACTCTTGGAGCACCACACAGGCATTATCTAGTACTTAATATTTTGTTGTAATCTTGTTGTATATTTATTAGAGTTTATTAACATAATATTATCCATCTTCTCAATTACGAAGTATTTTTTAAAATTTGATCAATAATGATACGCATATACTCTAATCTCTTAGTATTAAAGATACTAGCCACTTTGTGCACGCGATGCGTGCTTATAGATGTACAATTTGATGAAAAAGTAAGAAGAGCATTGCAAATCGTCATAAGAAATTAATAATATTAACTACCTGTATATTTTAAATAACAAAATACAATACTCCACAATTGACATCCAATTATTTTGCCAAAAATGAAATAACAGAAAACAATACCTGTTGAAATAATTTGAGAAAGCGTTGTGTTATTTGAAAAGTTGAAGCAACGAAGAAGATAAATTCTTGTTCTTCCCGCTTGTGTGTGTGTGTTTTTTCCTATATTTTGTTTGTAAATTTTTCATTGTGAAAATCATATTAAATTGATTTGAGGATGTGGGATTAGTTTAGGAAACATTCCTTTGTTAATTTTCTAATTTGCATTAATTATGTATGAATTTGTTCATAATTGATTATTTTTTTTTTTCAATTTTATGTTGTATGAATTTTGAATGATTATTTTTTTGACAATTTTAAAAATTTATATAATGAATGATTGTGTTGACACAGGGGCATTAAATATTAGAAATTGAAAATGAAGATTTCCTATCTAATCTAATAACCTTTACTAAAGCAACCCCATCTCCAAAATTTTCCCTCCCAAGTGCACTATTAATTATTGCATAAAAAAATGTAAAATATATTTAATGAAGGTTAATAAATGTGTGTTGGGTAAAAGTTTATAAATTATTAATTCATATATAACTTATAAAAAAACATTTTTTTTGTTGAAAATAAAACTTATTTTTAGATAATTAAATTTTAGTTTAGTTTAGAAAAATTTGTATTTTATTATAATCGAGCATATGATCGGGGATTATCTAGTTGTGTATAAATTAAAGTTCTTTATCTAATTATCTTGTTACAAAGCCAAGTTTGGTATCATGTGCTTCGTAAGTATTTTTAAATATATGTACGTCTATGATGAGATATATATTAATCTAAATGCTTTATCCTAATCCTAACAAAAGTAAAAAGCCTCTTAGAAGGCACTGTTCATAATGAACAGTGCAGGGTCGATATTGCCCTTGCCAGCCCAAAGATATATTCAACTACACGTGGGCGCCATTATACACCACCTGTGTTTCTTCTTCGTGTTTGCTGGACATCACCTTCCACAAACATGCTCTTCGACATTTTCCCCCTCTTTTCAGCGGCATCTTTCACCCCTCATTTTGCAACCTTGATTCACCGTGGTTTCCCCTTCCATTTTTCGCATTCAAAAGGGTCGTTGATGTTTTGGCGGTGTGATGGGTGTTGGTGCTGATGGCGGTGGTTGGTCATTGATTGTGCTCTCTGAATGCGACCATGGGGCCGGAAAAGGGGTTGCGGATCTGGTTTTGCTCGTTGGTGTCGATAAGGGCGGCGTGGGCGTGGTAGCGCTGCCTGCATGCGACCTATGGCCACGAAAAGGGTGTTAAAGCAGGGTGAAAGCAGGGTGTTAGTAATGGCGTGTGAGGCAGCTTGGCTGATTGCAATAGTGTGAGACAGCGACATCTTTTGAGGAAGGTATGTTGATGATTAATGATTACCCTCTGATTTAATTTTATGGTGAATCGATTATTGATTTTATTGATCGATTATTGATTTTAATTGATCGATTGATTTTTTGCGGATAATTTGATTATCGATTAATTGATTATCGATTATTGAGTATGTTGATGATTAATGAATTTCAATTAATTTCTCGTCGCGACGCTTTTCAATCTTTTGGCGTTTGCATCTTCGATCACAATCAACAGGTTTCCTTATTAATAGCTTGTATTTCTGTTCAAAGTCATTTGTGCCTTGGGTTTTTGCAAAGTTAATGATTTTTAGTTGTAAGAGAAAATTGAGTTGATGCTTGAGCTGAATTATAACAGATATGTATGTTTTTGACTGAAAATATCACATAGTAGCCGAATTTAGAGAGTTCTGTATCATAATAATTTGGTATAGGCAGTGCATGTAGTTGTTTTTTTTGTTTTTTTTTTTTTTTATTATTTTCAGAACTTTTGTTGGTTTAATCACATACAATGATGGTAAAATCATTTCCTTCTTGTAGTTATTTGGTGTTGTTTATTTTGCTAAATGGGATGATGTGAAAAAAAATTAATTCTTTTTTGAAGATGATAATTTTTGTGGTTTGATTATGTTAGCTGAATTTTGCTTCCTTTGCCTGATATATTTTTCACAAAGTTATAAAAATTTGATCTTTGGTTGATAATTCTGATCGAATGTGGGTGCCTTTGATTTTCTGGCTTATGTTGGGTTTGTTTATCTGATCATTGCTGGTAATTAGGCAATTTGCCACTAGAAACCTCATGATGTTTAACTCACTTCTTTTCCACCTCTTCCTCTAAATAATCCCAAATCAACTTCTTCTCTTTCCATTTTCCTCATTTTTACAATTTTTATCTCTGTTTCATTTTGTTGCAGAGAGCAAGAAAAAAATACCCCTCAATATTACAAAAGAATTTATACGAAATCATATGCAATAATGGGAAATGTGGCATCAAATGTGCAGCAAATTTGCATTTTCCCACCAGAACCAGCAACATATGATGTGAGCAAAGAAGAAGGAAAGTGGGTGTTTCTGGAATTACAGGAGACAATAATATGGATGTTCATGTTGTGGAAACAAGAGTGGGAATAAAGTAGTGGCAACATTTGGAAGCACCCTTTGCAAGATTTACCCTTCTTTATTCTCATGGCAATGCTGCTGATTTGGGTCAGATGCAGGAGTTTTATTGAGCTTAGAGCTCACCTTCGCGTTAATATCATCATTTCCTTCTTTGTAGTTATTTGTGTTTGTTTTTTTGCTAAATGGATGATGGTAAAAAGAATTAATTCTTTTTTTGAAGATGATAATTGTTTGTGGTTTGATTATGTAGCTGAATTTTGCTTCTTTTGCCTGATTATTTTTTCACAAAGTTATAAAATTTGATCTTTGGTTGATAATTCTGATCGAATTGTGGGTACCTTTGATTTCTGGCTTATGTGGGTTTGTTTATCGATCATTGGTAATTAGGCAATTTACCTCGTCAAAAGGTCCAATCTTTAATATATTTTTTTTTTGCTTTAAATTGATTATTAGGTTTAAAAGATGTATCTAGATTTTAGCTGGGATCATAGCTGAATAAAATTTTTGTTGCTTTGAAATCAAGATCTTACATTCGGGTTTCTGGTAAAACCCTTTTACACAAAATGAAGTCAAACATAAGGGTGGCTTCGGCTCGCTTTCATCCCCTATAACTCTATAAGGCTATAATCCTCATTATATGTAAGTTAGCAGTTCAATTGCTCATTAATTGCAGAAAATTGAGTGTATATGTATATAAATTTTTAAGCAGGTGTCATCATTTCGACAGCAGATCAATGACAAGAGATTTTACATATTTACAGCTACAAGACCCTCACTTGAGGACCGATTCTAAACGTGAAAGGGAGCTATGGTTGAAAGCTTTGGCTTCAACAACAAGCCTCTTCTCAGACCATTCAATGATAATCTGCCTCGTTCAATTCCCTCGGGGAAATATAAAAAAGAGATGGCTGAATGTGGGATCGGTGACTCACTTCTGAAAGAGTGTGAGCAGATTATGCTCTCAGAGTTCTCTGAATACAGGAAAGCTAAAAGTTCTCTGTGACGAAAGATCAATTTGTTGAACACTTTGAGGCAGTTTGGAGGTATTTTCTACTCTTCACATACATACCCTCTACTTTTACTTGATTAAATTTATTATTGCAGTGCTACTCTTTATAACAAAATTTGATCATAGTTCATTAAATTTATAAGGTGATTTGATCATTTTGCATAGGTGCTAACTAGAGCTAAGGTTTATGATACTTGCCGACTGCCTATGTGTGTAGACAAAGAAACATTTCCTCCCGTGCATAATCTTCATACTATTTGTCTAGAGCTTACACAATCACATAATTTAAGTAGAAATTCTTGTTTTTCTATGATTTGAAAGTGACCCCAATTAGTGTCATCTAATATGAGTGATATACTGATATGATTGTTAATTGTGACTATGGGTATGTCATGTCTATAATGCTAAAAATCAATTATCAGACATTTTGAGTGAGCTGGGTTAGGCCCAGCTATGCAAATAAATCAATTGAAGCCTAAGCCGAGCACCAAAAGATACACCAAATTGTAAGGCCCAGACCCAGGCACCCAGCTATATTGTTTCTGGTCAAGCCTTTCTTCACCAAGGATTCTATCTTCAATTATTTTGCTCCATTATTGCTTGAGACATTTTTTTTTTTTTTTTTTCCGGGAGTACTAAACCAGACAAGGAGGTTTGGCACTTCTATGTGTGGGAACTTGTTGGTTCCCCTGTTACAGTGCTTAACATTGTTTAGGCCATTGATCTGAAGCTTTTGGCGCTTCCTTTTTAACCCTAAGTCAGAATATGTGAATATGTGATGCTGACTTCATAATCTAAATTTAGCCAAAATTCAAAAATTTGAACTTGCTTTTTGAAGGAGAGTATGATCTGTATCACTTAAGGTTTAGTAAACTACATAATATCAATAAACTTGCTAATTATTGTTTGTTTGTGTCCTATCCCATCTCACGAGTCATGACAATTGCTGTTGTGGTTGATTTTCCAAGCCTATCCCACAAACTTCAGACCTTCTCATGTTTACTATTGGCCTTAATCTAATGTCTTCAATACACCAATTGTAAATACTCTGAAAGTCTTTGCATGCTAAAGCTGAAAGCAAAACATAATTTTTTGATTTGAAATTAACTGTGAGTTGGTCTATATTTTTATTTTCTGAACTGCTTCATTATGTGCAATCTATATGTGTGGTTAATCTGTCTAACTTCTGGCTGTTCACACATCTCAATGTGTTCTCTTATGGACTTTCATCACAAATTCATTGAAAGCATTTTCAATGCTGTAGCTAGAACCTTTTCTGTTTTCTCCCTTTCAATTTGTCCTTCACATTTTGTTCCTTTTTAACTTTCGATTCAACTCAATGAGAGTTATAATCATTTTTCTGTTGTTGTTTCATATTTATTATTAGGTGATTCACGGTTGTTACATTATTCTTTTAAAGAACGAAACTCACTTAGTTGCGTGCTATTGTCTTCTTTCTTTTATTTCTGCATAATGTTCATTTGGTGTAATTTTTAATTTTATTATCCTAATCTTCTTCAAGCTACTAATTTGTTTATTTATCCTCATGTGTCAAGTCAGCTGCCTGGACGTACAGATATTGAGATTAAAATTACTGGAATACAAGATTAAGAGGCTACAACGAAATTGGGCGCACCCATATATCCTGCTAATGTTTGTATGCAAGCATTGATGATATCAGCAAATGATGACATGATAACCAAGCCAAAATGGAGACTATGCACCATCTGAAGTGTCGGAGACAACATGATTTTTTTTTTTTTTTTTTTTTTTGACGAGAGAGGAACAACGTAATTGATATTTCTTGAAGTGCGAGTCAAAAATTTAGATCTCGTTAAGAATGAGATATTGTGCCTCTTCGCTGCTTGATAGTATGAGCCCATTGAATAACTATAGAAAATTAACCTAATTGATTATGGMTAGCTTAYCTAAAACTAGCTTTAAATATGCATTTGAGTATTCCTTGACTTCTTCATACGTAATTACATCGTATTTGAATACTCGCAAATGACAAAAGCATGTTGATAGTAGACAAATATTGAAGTGTGCCTGTACTTTCACTCAATGTGGAAATWTTAGTTTATTTATCCAAGTAGTTAGTGAATGGCATTAATATATGTTTTCGAAGGTAAAACTYTAATAGAAGGGGAAGCATGAATTGAATTTTGAAGTAAGGTGTTGATTTGTTAGGTCGATGAAGCTTAATATAGTTGGTTTTAGCGTTGATTTAAACGAGATTTTTCTATTTGAGGTGGTTTATTAGGAGTAATGAGAATTAGGATTGAATATAGGTTTATAGGGGGTTCTTGTTGATTTGTAGTACMCTAATTTCTTATTATGTGAAAAGAAGGGGTACGTAAGTAGAGATATATCTGATGTATTATCTAAGTGCAATTTATGCTGCTGGTATTTTGTGGTTGAAGAAATTAGGGGTGTATTATACAATCGAAAAGTGGACCACGGCGCGCTTGAGCGCGCCGGGGCACACTAATAAAATACTAGTATACATAAAAGTAATCCAATTAGAAATCAGAATTTTAAAAAATTTGAGTTCGAATTCAAATTTTAAAATTCTACTCCAAATAACTTATTCAAACTGGATCGGTTTGGATTTGGGATTCAAAATCAAATAGTGGACACTCGTAAAAATTATTATGGTCCTAGGAATTTGCGCAAATTATTCTATACAATCCCCCTACCTAGMAATATACAACCCCCTCCCCCATCTCACGTGATATATAAATATATTTCCCTCCCTCCACTAATCTTTCACGCAATGTTTTGCTTTGCTTTATTAATTAAATTATTTTTTAAGTTTTTTTTTTAAAAAATCCTATCTTTGCTACCCATATATCAAGTTTATGTTTTTTTTTATTTTAAAACTTAAATATCTTATACTCGTATCTTATACTTTGTATTAGAGGTGATCAAGTATAGCCCGGCCCGAAATTTTACGGGCTTTGGACACGATTTTTCGGCACGAAATCGGGCCGGGCCGATTTTTCCCAAACTTTGTGCGGGCTTTGGACGTGACTTTTTACACATTTTAGTTGATTTTTGGGCCCGGCCCGAAAAGCCCGCCAAGCTCGCTCCATTTTTTCCGGGCTTTGGGCAACAAGTTTAGGCCCGAATCCAAACCTGACCCGATTTAAGGGTCTAAATATTCAAGTTAAGCCCGGCCCGAACCCGGTCCGACCCGTGATCACCTCTACTTTGTATCTAGCAATATGGTTATATGGGTGTGGGTTGTATGATATAGGCGTTGGGAATTTGGGGTTGGATGTTGGATCACATCTAGGCTCATGGGCCAATTAAGACAAGCCCATTTTGGCAACAGCCTTTTGCTTTAACATTCAAAACCCTAATACTCCCCTTCTTTTCTTTCTGACTTCTGGCGGCTTTGCATTCTCCCCCTAATTTTCTATACACAATCATCCTCTCATTCTCTCCCATCGATCTCAATCGCAAGAGATTTTTAAATAAAAAATTATCGTGATGGAGGAGGATTCGGATGTTGAACTTGACGTAAGTGCACTTTCTTTTTGCTTAATTAATTAGTGAATTTGAGTGAATAATCATATCAACTTTACGGAGTATGTATGTATGTATGTATGTATGTATGTATGTATGTATGTATGTATGTATGTATGTATGTATGTATGTATGTATGTATGTATGTATGTATGTATGTATGTATGT
>SNQN01000185.1:166565-194650 GCA_008642245.1 Bassia scoparia | reverse complement strand
GGATGAAACTGGTGTCACAATGGCAATGTTTTGTTGAATTGTTTGGCCTGGCTTAGTTGCCAACACTCGACCCTTGAAAGTGTTTTCCAATTTAAATGTTAATTGAGTATATCATCCTGCTACTATGGGCCTCTTAGCATTTTAGTAATACACAATCTTTATAAATGTGTGCGTGATTGTTCCGTTACTTTATCATGTAGGAACCAACACTTGGGACAGATTTGAGTTGCGTGTCCACAAGAGAGTCATTGACCTTTTCAGCTCCCCRGATGTGGTCAAGCAGATCACTTCTATCACCATTGAACCAGGTGTCGAGGTTGAGGTTACAATTGCAGATTCTTAGATGTGCCTACTACCGTGTTTGCCATGTTGGTAGGGCTTTTGTAGGTGTCTCATATATAGTGGATTTCTTTTACTCAGAATTTTGGAGATAACTGAATTGTTTGTTTTACTAAGAGTTATTTTTGTTTAATTATCAATATTATCGTGTTTTTGAAGGCATAACGTTGTCTAAAATGTCCTCATTAATTTTGTAGTGATTGAATTTCCTTAATGGTAAAACATAAACTGGTAATGTCATGTGATTATGTGAACACTTCCTTAATACTAGTTCACCTTTCTCAATTCGGTCTTGTACTTGGAGTCATAGACAACCACTGCCGGAATTGGTGACTTAACCAGTATCACCCAATCACAACTGAAGAACCATTCAAAACCATCGTATAGACAAACTTGTATTGGTGGATCTGCCATTCCACTGTCTATTAGCAAGGGACTTTGGGGGTGCAACTTTGAGTCAGTTAGGGACTCAGTTTTCAGAGCAAAGTTCGAATTAATCCAATGTGATATGTATAAAAAATAATATTAACAGAATAACTGGTTAACATAAAAATATGGAAACATTTACATAGGTCGATAATGAATTAATGATGATTGATCCGCGATGGAGAGAATACTAGGGTGGTTGTTCAGGTCGAGCAACTTCTTATAAAGATGTTTATTGGTTTGGTTGATCAATTTGAGTTTAGCAGTTCAACAGTTTGATAATGCAATTTTACCATAAAACAATATAGTTCTTGTTTTATTTATGTTGTTTTACGTTGTCATTGTACATTTCTACATACTATAGTCCATATATAATTAGTTTATGGGTAGAATGTAACAGTTACAGTGTACCTACTATTCTACCACTTGTCTCTCAGTAAACTAACAAAATGCACACCTTCATTTGCTCTTAATATTCTTAAGAGCTTCCATCTACTCAAGTGGTTGAACAAATTGCTTTTACAACTACTCTTATTTTACAAAACTATTCCTGGTCTTATTATATACCACGTTGATAATACTAAGCCCTTAATTAAGTATTTAAGTTGGTATGTTGAATTCAGGTACACTACTAGTATTATGAAAAGGATTAGAGAATAATATTGAATCCGTTTGTTTGGGCATATTGAAATAAAATTACCATTCACAAATAAATTAAACCGTATTATAAAATAGGTAATATTAACACGTTCAGCCAATATGAAGTGGCTGCACAAAATTTAGATTGTTCATTCATTTCGTAAACCTAAAATGTATTTGCGTGATTGGATGGGATTTTGGCACTCTAATTCAAAGTGCGCATGTGGGATCCTGGTGAAGTTTATTGCGTAACATTTCTAAAAAAGAAAGTCAACTTTTCAATGGTATGTTAGTGATGTTGGCGAATCATGTTAAACCAAACCCTCTAATCTACGCTGAAATGATGGATCTCGAAGATATAATACTCCTATAATTTATGTTATATACTTTGTTTATTCCAATTTGCAAACCTAGACATGTATTTATCATACTTACACTCCGCATACGGAAGTATATACATATTAAACTTTATAAGTATATAATGGTGATTTTAATACTTTTATCATACTTACGAAGTACTCATATTATTATGGGATGTGGTTTGGAAAATTACTATGAATTCGTATAATTCATGAGTTATATCTCAATATAACTACAAATCCACAACACATGGAAACAACCCTAAAAAAAAAAACAGTAATACTAAAAATTCGAGGGTGAGACAGCGAAAAGACTGAACTTGCAGTTGGCGCTCGTAATTAAAAAGGCAAAACACCCCGGCATAAGAAGCCTCTGCAAAGTCCAAATGACTGCGACTGGCGTATTAAATTACTTTAAAAAAAAACAATACACAAACAGAGCAGGGTACAAACAAGACCTCGCAACTTTCTTCTCTTCAACTTCTCCCTTTCCTCTTTTCTCTGTCTCTCAGGTCTACCTTGTTACTATAAGCCACGCATTAAACTACTTACTTTGTAACCCCTTTACCATTTTATGTTACCAACCCTCCTTTATTCCTTTCATTATTTCATATCCCTCTTATTATTTTTTTAATTAATATCCCCTCGTATATTACAACCAACAGAGCCTCTCTTCATCAAGCAGTTTTGTCAGACGTCTTTCCCAGTGATTTTTGCATTTTAATTTCCTCTGTTTCTTATTTTAACAACTAGTTTTATTCTTCAGTTTTTCACGAATTATAGCTCCGAGTTTATCAACTCGACATATATTCCCCACAATTTCATTTTGTCATATTTCAGGATGTGAGTTGGAGATGGGAAAACATTTCGAGCGAAAACAGTCCTATGTAAGAGTTGAAGATGATCATCATCCCGTATGTATTGGACCCTCTTTCGACAATGATTAATTATCATCCATGGCATACCGTCAGGAAATGACTTCCCTACAACAAGCACAATTATCATCTGATAATTCAAACAATAGTCAGTCCTTCAAAACTCAACACCCCAATTAATTATTATATACTACGTAGTTATAATTTTTTCTATATTTTCAGAATTGCAGCTAATTATTGTTTATCTTACGTAGGCAAAGAATTAAAACCAGAAGAACATGAGGTTAGCAAATCACTGAAATTAGGGGAGGATTCATCTTTGAAGCACTCGTCTTCGGTAATAAGTTGTTATATATGTTCTCTTATAAGTTAATTGAATATGAAATTAGTSGAATTGATTATAGCTTGGAATTTTATCGATGTAATACGATCAGGTTCATTCAGGCTCGTCGAAAAATGGATCAAGCAAGAGGTCAATCAAAGCCAGAATTAAGGCCTTTATGAAAGAGAAAGACAACTCAACGGAATCAGATTTCCAAGGCCTTGATGACAAGAGCGAATATGATACTTCTGCTCCTACCTTAATGTCTCTTCTTAAGGCAAACCCGAAGCTGTTGAGAAGTGTAAGACATATCGATGATTCGAGTAATGTCAAACCCGGAACACAGGTTAAAAACAAGGGCTCGAAGAAGGATGATGATTTTGTGGGTGTTCTTGAGTTATTTAACGTGGATGAAGATGCGTTCCTACGAATTTTGCAGGACATTTATCCAGCAAAACCGAGGTTGGTTAAGTCCGGGTCGTTCCCATCTAGGAATCCTAATTTGGAAAAATCACCTAGCAAAATCGAGCACAAGTACAACGAAGTTTGGCCTACGTCTAACTTGGGTGAGCTTAGGAAGGTCAAGTCACAAGGTTTTGCAAGATCAACATCTTTTAAGGAGTCCTTGGAAAAACATGGTTATTTGTTTGATAGTAGTAGTAATAAAGCCATTAAGAAGCATCTATCTAAGAGCTTTAGGTTACCAAACGAGAAGGATTCAATGCTGRTGGATAATCTTCAAGGCCGGAGTTCTTTCAAAGAAAGACTCTATTTGTCCGAGAGTGACTCATACTTTGCTAGCCTTGAAAGATGGAGTAGCAAAATCAATAACGGAGAAGTTAAAGGATTAAGGCTTCATTCTCCAAGAAGTTTTGAAAGTTCATCTAAATCACAGTTATACGAGCAAAGGCAAAGTATCGAAGAGCAAACTGATTCGATCACAGTGACCASCAACTGCGAAGCAAATGATGGGCTTACTTCAGTTTCGGCACTAGAAGTTCATGATTCTCAAGATGATGAGATTGAAATTATTGAATGGTCATTTCCAGAAGGTATTTGTTTCAACTCTCAATTGATCAAAGTACTACAAGTATATGCCTAAGTGAATCTAGCACATTTTATGGTTATAATATAGTACTATGTCATTCAATTTTTTTTTRCCATTGCAGAATCAACATTAGAGTCAAACGACTCATTTTCTAGAAATAGGGAGCAGAGCACTCAAGACTCAAGTGAACAATCTTCACTCGATTACAACAGTGATGACTTGAGATACATTAGATATGTCGTTGACATAGCAGGCTTCACCACAGGAGACAACCAACGAGAACTATGGCACACGCAAAATGAACCACTCGATCCAGCACTCTACGATGGGATTGAGYTCTGCTGCCCTTTCGAGCCCAACTCATCAAACAAAAATGTGATGTGCAACTCTAGCCTTGACCGAAAGATCTTGTTCGATTTGATCAACGAGGCATTGATTGAAACTCACAAGGCTTCCTACGCGAATTATTACCCCAAAGCATTATCATCTTGGTGCCATGTTTGTCCAAAGATGAAAGGGAAAAACCGAATTGTTGAGGAAGTTTGGGAATTTGTTAAGGAGTACTTAAGTTGGAGGCCGGAGTTAGACCCAGCACTTGATCTTGCAGTAGCTAATGACTTATCAAAAGACAAAAATGGTTGGGTTAATCTTCAATTGGATACTGAAGGTCTTGCTCTTGAATTGGAGGATATGATTTTTAATGAATTGTTGGATGAAATTGTTTGTTTTTGATTCTTTGTTTCTAATATAGCTCACATGTTGTGCTCGAGGTATATATTGTATCATGTATAGATTGTTGTAGTAGCTTTTTTTTTTTTTTTTTTTTAAAAAAAATACGCAGTATCATTTTTTGATAGATATAAGCATGTCTTAAATTAGAGATGTACTCAGTATATCAAATTTACAAATCAATTAAATTTAGGACTCTTTCTAAAGGTAAATGCATTATCTAGTTTGCTCAAAACCCTTTTGATAAGCCTAGAGATGGGCACACATTGTCGCAAATTCTACTATGGTCCCGGGATCATGGTCCTCATCATGGTCCCGGACAAATGTTCATTTCCGAAACTAAAAATGTTCATATCAACATGTAAAATGTTCATTTTTAAATGTAAATGTTCATATCTGAAAATGAACACTTGTATTTTCGGAAATGAACATTTCTATTTTCGGAAATGAATATTCTAATTCGGAAATGAACAGGTTTGTCTGGGCCACTATATGAAGAGGTAATGGTCTTAGATCAATATAGATCTCTATTCCACAAATGCCAGGAAGATGGGCCAAGAGCCTTGTGCATTGTGTGGTTGTGCCATCCTAGGAGCCATCATAGTGTAGTTACGCTACAAAACACATTCAGAATCGTGTTGAGCTGATTATGATATATAAAATAAAGAGACCTATGTTTCTGATGAATGTTACACAATACCATCAAAGCAAAAACTCATTGTGTTATCTAATGATGTGTGTTAAGTACAGTGTTGTGATGCAGGCTTAATAATTCAACGAGTCTCTAAAAGAACGCAGGTAATATCTTGTTAGAAAAGGAATGAAATTCTCGTGCTGTTGAATGCATTAACAGGAGCTCACAGAAGAAGCTCAAAATAAAAAAGAAGCTCGAGTGCTTTCGTGCCGTTGCCTAAGTCGCTTACACGAGGGTATTGAAGATGCTCAAAGGAAAGGACAGATCGCTATATAGCAGGTTCTAGGATTTTATATTTTAGATTTATCTGTACTGCTTGACATATAAGTGTGAATATGTGCTCATAGGATAAAAAGAATAAGATATAAGTTTTGTGATTAATCTATTAATGAATATTAATCCGAAGTGTTTATAAAAAGATATCTAAAATAAAAGCCTAGGTAATTGTATATTTATGGAATAATAAAGTCTTTTTATTATAAAATGTATAAAGAATTAATATTCTATTATTATTGCTTTATAAAACATATCTCTTCATTTAAACATATTCTATATTACTTGGAATATAAGATTGATTTATCTTTTGAAAAATATTAATTGAAAAGTTGAGTAAAATATTCACATTGTAAAATAAACCTCCCTAAATTGTGGTGGAAAAGTCTATCTGTGCTCATTGGTAAGGCGAAACGTGTGATTAAATACGTGATAATCAAGCCAAGCTAAAACTGAGAAGATTAAGGGAATTTGATAACGGCCTATAAACAGTAGTGGTGATTAGACCCTGATGCTTCGAGGCGGCCGAGCTGGCTGAGAGCAGATCAATTTCTATTTTCCTATCATCTTCATTTCTCATCGATACCTCACTTTGATCCAACCCGACATGGAGTGAGCAGTTTATCCAAATCTGAAAACAAATTCGATTTGGACAAATCTTTATAGTACTCTTCAGATAGAAGAAATTTTCCTTCATACTTTGCTGGCAAGAGACTAACAAGATCAGCTTGTCAATCACAATCTTTTGGGGTTAAAAATTCTTCCATGCAATAGCTTGATTTAGGTTGACAGTAGACATCAGCCCGATGTTCATACTCCTTGGACACCTTCAACTTTTCATACGACTCATCTCAAATTCCTCTTAAGGTTTAAATTTGCATGTTGTTTGATGGTTTCCTTCGTACTCCTCGATTTTTTCCCATGCTTCTTTAGGAGTTTCACAACCATAATAGTTGTGAAAATTTCTTCTGACACCGCCCCATGTAGACATGAAAGTGCCCTTGGCTTTCGCACCATTTCTTCATCATATTTTTTGATTTGGGCTAGTGTTGGATTTTGTTGTGGAAGAGCAGGTTGATCAATATCACTCTCAATCACTACAAAAAAAAAAAAACGTTTTTAGCGATCGACATAAAAAATCCGTCCCTAAATATGAGTTTTCCGTTGCTAATATCAATTAGAGACGGATTTAGGGACGGAATGCATCCGTCTCCAAAACCTTCGTCACTAATCAAGGTCAGAGATGAAAAAAAACACTTCATTTCTAAACAGAGACGGAAAGAAAAACCGTAGAAAGTTCCGTTTCTAATTATTAGGAACGAAAATTTAATTCCATCCCTAAAATTAGGGACGGAAACAAAAATCCATCCCTAATATTAGAGACGGAAATTTTCGTCCGTCCTTAATATTAGGGACAATAATTTACTTAATATTAAGTGAATTCCGTCCCTAATATTAGGGACGAAATTCACTTAATCCGTCCCCAATATTAGAGAAGAATAATAATTACCGTTCCTAATGTTAGGGACGGATTAAAATTTCCGTCGCAAAGTTTGAATCTGAAAGTTCTCATGGCTGGTGGATTTGGCGACGGATTGCAATCTAACTGTCCCTGATTTAGGGACGGATTTGTGAATTCCTTCTCAAAGGTCATGGACGGATAATGTTTTCCGTTGCTAAACTTCATTGTAAAATAGCTGTGACTTTGGTGATTTAGAGACGGAAATGTTTAATTCCGTCCCTAAATCAGCGACTAAATTGAATATTTCCGTCTCTAAATATGAGTTTATGAATGTTATTTTAGTGGTGGTTAGTGACAGAAATTTTTAAATCCGTCCCTAAATTAGGGACGGATGTTTACAATCTGTCGCTAATTTTTGGGTGTAATTGATTAATCAAAAATTGAATGTATTAAATCCGTCGCCAAATTTACAATTTCAAAATTCATTATTTAGCACCTGCTGCTTACATATACGCAAATGTTGTCATTCAAATAACAAACAAGTTACATTTATTTGATTACAAATAACCATCGAGTTACATTTGGTAGTTTCCAAATGACTAAGTCTCCAAAGTAGTATACAATATATACTAAGTCCAAAATATAAGTAGGAACRTYTTTCGATATACAAAAGTTGTGACTTAAACTATAGCCATAYGTAATTYCATGGGTTACCGAGATAACTTTCTTTGATCATATGCAACATCATGTGAGCACAACCAGAATTTCAAGAACCAAATCAGTTAATGGGCTTTCAAATGTTAATTTCTAGAGATAAAGAAGAAAAATAACAAGAAAGATAGAATTTGCAAAAGGAACAATAAACTACATAATCAAGAAAGATAGAATTTGACAYCTATATATACATAATCAAGCAACTACATATGCTATAAAATTAAGGAACAATAAACTCGCGTAAAATACTCAGTCACACACTAATGCACTAACAAATAAGCCCTACTATTATGCCTAAAACAAACCACTAAACAACTACTTCTAAATGATAGGACAAACCCACGTAATTAACAAAGCTTTGCCACTAATTTAGCGACGGATAAGTATTTCCGTCCCAAACTATTCACAGCTACTTGTGGCTTTTCCCAAATTTCCCATGATCAATATATTTTGAGACGGATTTCATAACTTCCGTCGCTATTCTAGGGACGAAAATAAAATCCGTCGCTAACCTAGAGACGGAGTTTGGGATCCGTCCCAATTTTAGGGACCAATAGATTATAATAATCCGTCCCTAATGTTTTTTAGAAACGGATTTTTTTTTATTTCCGTTGTTAAATTAGAGACGGAATTATTTCCGCCTCTAAATATCCGTCTCTATATGAGTAATTTTTTGTAGTGAATGACATCCCATAAATTCAAAGCCTTGAGATATGATCTTATTTTGATTGCCCATGATTAATAATTTTCACCTTTGAATATGGGAATTGGAAGTGAAAAATTGTTTGAGGAAGACYTTGAACTTTTTTGTGTATGGAAAATGAATAACGCTCACTGAAGATTAACTGGCTCTTGATACCATGATAGTTTTATGAGAGATAGAAGAAAAGAGATGAAAAAAGGAACGTYATTCTCATTCATATAATAAACTGAAACAATCAGAAATTTTAAATAGACTTCAAAATATAAAAAACTACTTCCTATATTTAAGGAGCATTAACTCCACTAATTCCACTAACAAACTTAAACGTGATTACGTGATAATGCTCTTGACTCTGACTAAGTAAAAACAAGTACAAACTACTTCCTAGAATATAGCTTCTATTATTTTGAATCACACTTCAACAAAGTCAAATAATCCAGGGGATGATGATGATGGGACGAGATTATTGGAGAAGGAAAGGCGTAAGCATAAGGAGGCTATGAAGAAGAAAGATGACGAGATTAAGAAATTGAAAGACGACCAGTCGAAGGAGCGTGAAAAACAAGATGATGAAATCAAGGAGTTAAAACGCAAACATAAGGAAAATATGAAGGAAGCATAGCTTAAGAAGGAGGAAGAGKTAKAGAGGAAAGATGATGAGAGAGAGAAATTGAGAGAGGAATTTTCAAAGCGTAACGATGAAATCAATGAGTTAAAGCGTAAGCATAACATGGAGTTAAGCGTGATTGAGAACAAAAAGGTTGAGTTTGATGATTTGGATAATGAGCTCAAACTATATTCATTTGACAGGAGTAGTTATAAGTCGGCGCACTTTAATAGCCCAGTCAACGATTTTTACAAGGCAATGGTGCAAAAGTTTCAAATCAACTTTCTTCCTTCGCAATTCATATTTTTCAATCAAAAATATGTTCGGAAGGATAAATGGCCGCCAARACACGAAGCCAAACATGAGGTGTACCTGCCTCTAGGGCCAATCCAGCCGGGAATCAAAGACGTATACATTTGTCATAATGATCCAAATATAACCACGCACTTCGACATGAACAATTGGAAACTTGTTTGTGTTGCAAGCGTTCAGTGGTATCCACGAACCTCGGGTTTTAACATTTACCAACAATACTTGGTGTATTATGATGGGAATAAATATCAGACGGACGCTCATGTTAGTGGTAGATCAYTTATATACAAYGAAACAATTCCTACTCCATTATCTGATGTATACATGCATTGTATAAACTATGATCAAGTAGCTCATATTCTGGGTGTCGGCGTTCGGGTTTGTTTTTATGCTTTCCCACCTTAACTTCATTGCTTCAAAGATGGGACGACCTGAGATCTTTTAGAGTTTGAAGATTGATAGATCGAGTTGTAGAGTTTTGAGAGTGGGAGTTTTTAATTAATTTTTATTGTACTTTTATTTTTAATTTTGAAATTTATGCAAGATCAATATTAGTCATTGATTTATTCTAAATGGCTTAGATTTGTTGAACTCTATGGAGTTCAACTCTAGATGATACATACCCAAATGAGACACCGTGAGCTGCAGACCCGGGCCCTATCTAGGGCCTCCACCTCTTTATATTTTCTTTTGTATTTTTACCTAATTTGTTAAAATCAATACTATTTTTTATATGGAGTAGTCATCTTTTTATAATGAGTAAAGCTTTTTTTTCTTTTTAAAAAAATAAATATTGAAATTGGATTATATACTTCTATTCTCCTGACCCTCATCTCATTTTCTTGTCAATCTCTTTATTTCAACTTCATTCTCAAATTGAAGACACAAACTATAACGTACTGAATACGAGGAATGATTTGGAGCCAAACTCAAAAACCAGACTTAAACTTGTCTTCTAAGGTTAAAACATATTGAAGAATTTGGCTAAGAGGTACGTAATGTGGCTTACAAGGATAAAAAGCTCAAAGGGGGCAAACGGTAAATGAAAACCCCAAATACGTATGTGGTAAAAGAAATAAAAGGTAAATAAAAAAGGGAAAAACAATTTTAACCCAAAACCTGCAAATGAATTCTTATCACTCCTCTAACTATGCTCGATCAAGATCTCAAAATGTCACAAAACAAATGTCAAAAGGAAGGACTCTACGTACACAACACTCAAATTTTGTGGAATTTTACTTGTATATGCCTAATTGGATCTAAAGAATCAAACACAATTCACAAGGTGTTAAATAAAAAAAAATCACCAACAGGCTTTTATCATCACAGGCTACTCCCGGCTTGGCTGGAACGCTCACACACCGTGAAATTATCTCATGGCTTGGCTTGTAAAGCATGCCAATCAAAAGAATTCCAGGAAGAGAGTTTCATGACTTTGGATTTTGAAAAGAATAGTGATCTTTGAAAAATTAGACCTGCAGACTCTGGTTGGGAGGAAAATTAAGTTTCTTAAAACTCAATCTATCCAATATCCAAATCATTACACAAAATAAATTTTACCACTTTGCCTTCCGAAACCAAAAAGAAAGAAAAATAACAGGGATGAAAAGAAAAAAAAGAAAAGAAAATCTTTTCCTTTTTTGCATTTTTTCGATTTTTTTTGTAATTTTAACAACTTTGTGCCCTAAAAACTCAAAAGCAAACAACAAATATATACAGCAAGAGCAAAAAATAGGAAATCCCTAGAAATAAGGAAAACTTTGTGATACAGTTTACACTACAATCCTTATCATTCCTTTCCACTCGAAATTAACTTGACCAGAGTTACAGGACACTAAAAAAACCTCAAGGGGAATCCACAACTGCCACGCAAACAATAACAATACAAATTCGGCCATAAGGGATAACCCTACGAATGCGCAGCAACATAATCGCAAATGATAGTATCTCCAAGTGTAAAAGAAAAATCCTAGAAATTAGCCATATAAATTAAAAAAATAAAGAGGTGGAGTTAGAGGGACTTCACGAAGCGCTTCCAATCAAAATAGGCACAAGAGCCCTAAAATCCGGGCTCAATACCAGCACATAACTCCAAAAAGCAAAAACTTAACTCCTAAACACAATAATACAAGAATTAATAAAAAAAATACAAAATAATACAAGATAAACAATATGTACACAATCCAAGCAACAAAAAGTGACACACTTGTGGAACTCCCCCAACTAAAATGGAACTCCGTCTCGCAATCCAAAAGTAAGCCACAGGGAAGTAAGTTACACAAATGCGCACTAGTCCTTGATCCTGCTCATGTTGAGTGTTGGGTGACAGATTTGGACTGAAAGGCACCATCATATTTTAACCCTCTTCGCAATTTGAGGTGCTCGGCTGTAGTGCGGCTAGTTCACCAACGTAGCGGAGCGACGGTAGGAGGACCATTGAGGTTCCCAACACCGTAGTAGTTGGGAGGAATTGTTAATATGTATCTCGGTCATCCATCTCGGCCCACCGCTACGGGGTTAATAGGAATAAGTAGGATCCCGTTCTAAATGCACAATCCTCCATTTGAATAAAAATCATAAGGAGGGCACTACTCGATACTCGGGGGCGTTTGGTGTCTAACGTCTCGGGTTTGCCAATAGGGGTAAATCCCCCTCAGGGCAATTGAATTGCCATCCTCGTCTCACCATCTCCGGGGTCCAATTGGGAAGGGTACCATTGGGCCGGGGAGTATGGATAGTTGAGGATTAGGGAAGAATACCTCCTCCACATCCTATGGAGCTTTTGAAACTCCGAATAGGATGGGGTGGAAAAAACAGTCTCGTTCGCCTCTATGTAGCCTAGTCCACAATTGTAGTCAAATCGCGTTTCCCTTGGTTGACATCAAGGTAGGTCCTCTCCGCTTGTTGTTGTTGTTGTTCATCTCTTCGGGGGTGGGTGGTGGAGCGGCATGAGCGGAGGTCACTCCAATGGGGTAGTGGAGGATGTCCTTCTTGTTATCAAAAGGTAGTGAAGGAACTTCCATTTGGAAACACTCTCCCTATCCAAATAGGCTTGGGTGGATAGAGGCCCAGGCCGTCGTAGACATCTCGGTCCATATAATACGGAGGAGCGAGCATAGAGATTAACACAATTGGATGGTTCCGCATTCCGGGGGAATGGGTTCTTGTTGACGTGGATCCACCCAAAATAACCCCAATTGATCTGTTCCTCCGGCTCGATGGGGTTGAAATATTGGGCCCTTGACACCTCCAACAAATATTACACTTACGTAACGCTGTGATTTTCCCTATTTCTTGTTCTAGAGAAGAAATAGAGGTAAAAACACGGTCGGAAATACCAAATCCTTCATGAATAATCTCCGAGGAACGAGATTGCCGAGAAGGTCCTCGACTCCCCGGGTGATCTCAACTCTCATAAATGTCTTTGTTATTTCAAGCCCGCAGACCAAAGTATAGTTTCCTCAAATTCCTGAATTTTGGGCGAAGGATCGAGCCCCAGACTTGATTCAATTGCGCAATTGGTCAACCGTAAGTCTTGTTGAACATGCGAAACTGAATCGTATCACTCCCCGGTATATATTGAAAGCTCGAACCATAAACCCAAAGTGAGCTAGATAAGTGAGACGGAGGAAGA
The DNA here is from genome assembly GCA_008642245.1 of Bassia scoparia. Classification (NCBI taxonomy): domain Eukaryota; kingdom Viridiplantae; phylum Streptophyta; class Magnoliopsida; order Caryophyllales; family Amaranthaceae; genus Bassia; species Bassia scoparia. The sequence continues at coordinate 181,514 of SNQN01000185.1, read as the reverse complement.
ATGACCTCTGGGTCCCGCCCTTGTATCACTAGGCACGTACTTGTTGGGATTTGTACAGGTTGAAAGGCGCACTAAGCCGACACATTGGAGAACAACTCCCATGAGCCGTGATCCAAATTCGCACAAGTTGGAGGAATAACAAAACGAGGTGGTGTTTATCCTCCTCGTCTTAAACTGTTGAGCTTGGACCAAATATCTCTGGTCGCCCGGATCCTCATCAAGTCCTAGGCTCGATCGGCCTGTGGAGTACAAGCATCCTCCTCCTCTTAGAGGACGGGAGGAGGAGGAGGCTCATTAGTTGATGTCCTCGCTTCTTGAGGCTTCGGCTAAAGATATTCAAAGTCCAAACATCTTTGTGTTTAGTACCTATAATCAAAATGAGAATTCTAAAGTGTCAATCAAATGAGAGAATAAGAAAAACAATCCCCAAACCCAACTCCCTCAATTTAATAACGTAAGTGCCACAAACGACAAAATCTTGCAATGACAAGGACCCAGTTATATAAATAAATAAATAATAAATAAATAAATAAATAAATAAAAAGTAAGTAAATTAAATAAGTGCTTAATAATTAAACACTTCTAAAGGAATCTTCTTTCAAAGTTAGCTCAAAAAAAATCCAATAATATATATTCATACTAAATCAAAAACAAAAGTCCTGGAGTATACTACAACAATTTCAAGTTAAAAAGGATAAATCGATATCCGCCCTTTTTTATAATACGTGACGAATGAATTTTTATTTTTTCGGCATTTTTTCACCCATACTCATTATCTATATTTTTCCTTTAAGGCCTACTAAAACCGGGACAGTATACAATACTTGAACTTGAATTGGCATAAAAATTGAGCAATGCCGAAATTTAGACATTGAAATTTTGGTAAAAATTTAAAACTAACTAACAAGATCAATCACACTAACACAGAGTAAATCAATTCAAACCCAACAAATACATGTAATCACAAAATCCACGTCAAAAAATAATTACTTACTTGAAGCAAACAACAAAATCAATCAAAAATACACAAACTTCACAAATAAACAAGAAATCAACCTAATTAACAATCCTACAACATATTGAAAAATAATGGGAAAAACTTGAAAAATTAACAAACCAAGATTCAATTTATATACAGTTCTAAAAATGAAATAAACGGAATGGATTAGAGATTGTTACCAAGCTTGAACACCAAAATTGCAATGACGTTCTATTGCCATCAAGCAAAAACCACGAAAAATCAAATGCCCTGGATTCAAAATTTATGAGGGTAAATGCTAGGAGATTGAAACTTGTGAATTGGTGAAAATTTGAGGTGATTTGGTGAAGAAATGAGTGAGTTGTGATGAATTGAAGTTGAATGAATATGAGTAAAATGAGGGTTTTGAGTTGAAAAGGATGAATGAGTGAGTTGGTGAATGAGTGATTTGTGAGTGAGTGTAAGGAAATAGAAAAAGCAAAGACAACGAAAGTAAGGGGGAAAGGGGATGAAAAGCCGGAAGTGAGGGGTGAGTGGGGGGGGTGGGATAGGGGAAAGAAAAAGGGAAAAGGGGAAAAAGGAAGAACAGAAAGATAAATAAAATGGGAAAAATGTCAGATGATTTTTTATTTTTTTTATAGAAAACTAAACTCTCTTTTCTTTACTCCAACAAAAAATCAAAAAAAGCTATTGCACTTTTATTTTCGCATCCTTTTTTAAAAAAAAAAAATTTAAGACCCTTTCATAAGACTAAGGGCCCCAAATCAAACAAAACCACAAAACACCTACCAAACATCCTAGAAAACTAGAAAGCACCACAAAGCACCACTAACACTCAAACTTCACAATAATAAAAAATTACTCACCGAACCCCACGAACCAACTCCTTGTACAACCAAATGAAAGGCTCAAAAGTATTAACCTTGAGCCAAACCAAAAACCAAAAACAAGCACACAACCAAACATCAAAGCTCAAAACATTCCTGTTCGCTGTAATTGCCAAGTTCTGGGCCGTAAAGTACTTCCAACGCATAGGCTTGATCTCCGGCTTGTCTCCTCAGCACAGCCAACTGATGCCTTTGATGATACGGTGGACACCCGAGACACCCGCCGTGACCGGCGGACCCAGCAGCGAAGAGCGATTTTCCGCTGGCTTGAACCAACTGAGGTGAAATCGTGCCTTTTACTTGCATGTTTCTTTGAATGCTTGTGATTTTAACCACAATCTTTGCTGCGGAGGAGTGACCGCCCATCGGAGCTTGGTGGGGAACGCAATGGCCCGAGGAAGTTTGATGTAGCGGTCGAGCTTGCCACAAGACGATGCATCTTTTGGGGGGCCTCAAGGGCCTATTTGGTAAACCTGGAGAGCGGTGGTGGAGGAAACATAGTCTTTCTGAGCCTTAGTACCTCAGGATCCTCCAAACACTATGATGGACTGAAGAATCTCCTAGTTCACCACATGTATTAAATGCCTTGAAGTCCTGCGAGGCGGTGGAGTAGCCATCTCTTGCTTTGTGCTTAGAGTTCGAGGCGCCTATGAGCGCTTATCTAAGACGGCAGCACCCACGAGTCGAACTACGTTGCCGAGGTTGAGTTCTGCTTATCACACCTTTTCTTTGCATTTAATTTCACGTTAGTTGTGCACAAACTTTGGCTTGACGTGTGCAGCCTCGAACGACTCGGGGAGATCCCTTTGGCTGACTTGAGGATTCCGTCCTAGCTCGGATGAGTATAATAAGCCTGTCGCTCCAGCTACAAGACACGCTTAGAACTCGATGCCCCCTGGAGCTTGTTAGGTAGGGTGACACTTTATTTGCTTGTTTAATGTTTTCATGCCAATATTTACTCATTGTGTTGACTGCTTGACTTGTTGAAATAGATGCCTCCGGCAGGCGTCGTGAGGCTACTAGGAGTATGATGGCCTGGAGATACCCCTACTGGTAAGTGGCACCAAATCTTGTGAATTTCAAATTTTGCAGGGCAGGAACCCATTTTTGACTGAAATCATTTTGAGGTTCGTTAGGGCGATGATGCGCGAATGAGACTGGTCTCCAACGGGGTGAACTTGACTCTGTCGGGACCGAGGTTCGCGAGCGTGCTTTTGCTCTTCTCGTTCTTTTGCCTAGACCTTCAACTAAGTTTCTGCAACGAGTCTGCCTTGCAGGTGCAGCTTCACATCAGTTTTTCAACGTGTTGCGAGCAATTAAATGTACCTGTACTTGTAGGAAGGGGGGTGACCTACCTTAGCATGGTTGATTTAAAGACTCAACTTAGATCTATTTAGCAATTAATTTGTTTTACTTTTGCTTAACTTGACTTGACTTGACTCGACTCTAGCTTAAGACTCGAGTGTGTTAATATGCTAGAGTGTGTAAATGACTCTAGACGTAGCTCATTTGAATGCCGAGCTTTCGATTACAACTTCCAAAGACAACTCCTAACTAATGCAATGCATGTAATTAAATTCTAAGACAATGTCTATCATCTTGTGTAGAGAAATGCAAGGCTCAGCGTACTCCTATGAAAGTTGGGCGGAGTTATTCATGATCGATCTGATCGCTTAAAAGGATGCACATGCGCTTGTCAGATGTCCATTTTGCTACATGGTAAATATTTTCATCTGAATATTTGCAAAATAGTGCATTTAACAAATACTTATTCCTTGTTTATTGATGTGATGACTTTTATATATATTGCCATGCTACTTTTTTTGCAGATTTGGCTTGATGGAGCTTTTTGCAGCCTAGTTGGAGGCGCCCCAAAATTCTTCAATTATTCTGCTAAGGGATTTCTTTCCCATAAGGAGGGTCATGTCAACAGTCTCAACAATGTGTGGATTCCTTATCCTTGTTGACCGTGGCATTCTCATACATTGGACTGTCCCTTGGTGGGGGTATTCGGAGTGGTTCAATACCTCTTTGTTCCCCATACTGTGCGTGTTGGCTAGCTTGATGCGTTACCTTTTATTTTCCGTTCAGGGTAATGAAGGCAATTCGGGAATGTTCAGGCTTATCCCCACTGTTGACACAGTTCGTCCCTGAGGTCAAGCGCTGCATTTCGGGTAATGCATAGAGTGGGGAGAATTACTAGGAATCCCATTGCTCGAAGGCGACCAACAAGATTTCTTGCCACAGCCATGTTTGGATGAACGCCACTAATTGATGGCGCTGCTGAGGCTAAGACGTACGAACAGAAGGACCATGTCAGGAGTAAGAGACTAGAACTGTGACTTTTAATTGAGAGCCCTGCTATTAAGGTCCTAGAGCCTTCTTCTGACTAAGGAACGACTTGGTCCTAAGAGGTGTAGTTTGGAGTAGGCTTGAAAGACTTCCTCCTTTGAGGATTTGACTCAAATGTTGCTGAAAGAAGACTTGGGCCTAAAGAGGTGCTTGAAGTGATGCTAAACGGAACAAATGGAAAGGCTTCTGTGGAAGATAGAACAAGAGACAAATGGTGCAGGAAGCCTAAAGGTGAGACGCCGGGTGCAAAGAAGGACGATGCCCAAGGAGCAAGAAAAGGAGAGGAAGGAGGATGCTTTTTTCCACAAGTCTTGTTTAATTTAAACGTTTGTTTTATTGATGTGTATAAAGTGATTGGCCTGACGAGCGCTTTTGCATGTAATAGTGAACTTGGAGCTTGAAAGTTTCCCTTTTTCATTGTAGTTTCCTCAATTTTAATACAAGTAGTAATAAATTACAAACTTGCATTGGTTTTTCTACATTGTGTTACTTTGAGCATGTTGAAAGAAAACTTCTCCAATTACGCTTGACTGTTATTTGTGGCCCGAGCCCTAGGTAGGGGCACTTGTTATGTGGTCGAGCCCCAAGGCGAGGCTGCCCTACGTATCCATAAGGAAATCATGCCATCCGAGTTTCTGATGCATGATGCTATTGTGTTGCTGAGAACGCGGTGTGCGTGTATGCCTAAACGTAGTACTTCTTGAGATTGGTCTAAGTGGTGAGGCTGTAGAAATATAAATCACCATTCGGGTCCATATAGTTAAACTGCCCCTTTTGGCAAGATCTTTTTGACAATGTACAGGGACCCGCCAACTAGGGGGACGAACTTGCCTCGAGGATCTAGGACTGTTGTCGAAGTGCTTAAGAACAAATCACTTCTTTGATGCCTCATGAATTTGACTCGTTGATTGGAAAACCATTTTCGACCCTCGTTTGTATGCTGGACATGATGGCAAGGCTGCTAGCCGTTTTCCGTGAGCAAGCAACCGTCGAATCTCGTCCTTAGCCATTCTGGCTTCAAGTGTTTTGTTCTAGGATAATGCGTAAAGACGGGATCTCTATTCCACTGGTTGAACAACTTCGACACCATCAGAACCAGTGAGAAAGGAGTAACTTCCGTTGAAGTGCAAATAGAGGTCCTGTAACCCATAGAGCGCAGTCAGCTTTTGCGGCAATCTTCGATATTCTCCGTCATCTAGAGTTAATTGTTTTTGGAGATCTGTATCTGCTTCACTTGTCCCATTGGCTTGTGGTCGTAACAGATGATGACTTATGGTGTGAATCCATATTGGGCGATCAGATCCGCAGAAAAAAAAAACATCTTGCTAGAAAGTGGGCAGCCATTGTCACTAATGATTCTTGAGGGACTCCATAGCGACAATGATGTTGTTTTCATGATTTTTCATGTGCTTAGCTTGGAACTTAGCATATGACACTGCTCTTGACCACTTTGTGAAGTAATTATGGCAACAAGCATGAAATTGTGAAATCCTTCGCCGGGCGGCGTAATCAATCCTTCTGATGTCTATCCCCATATAAGAAAGGTCACGGAGATACAAATGGTGGATAGGACAGAACGGAGGAACATGTGTGCATTGGGACAGTATTTTTTGGCAGGTGGTCGCATGTATGACGTGTTTGCATGCAATCCCTTTCCATGGTGGTCCAATAATACCCCACTTGATGATTTTGGAGCCAGGAGCCTGCTATTCATGTGGGTGCCTAGTAGAAAATGAGAAAAGCTGGGGTTCTTGAAATAACCCAGCATTTAAACCCATATGAGAGGCTAAAAAAATTGGGAAAATCACAAAGTTGGAACCCCAGCTTTGACATATTAAATAAAAAAATTAATAAAACAAAACCATCTTAACATTTCGCATTCACCCGACCAAAATAAAATCCCCCAATCATCTGCAGTCACGACTAATATAAAATCCCAATTCACGCCTGCCCTAATCTCTCTCCTCTGATCATTATTCACCAGGCCTTCACCTCTCCACCTCTCATTCACTCTCTCCTTTCTCACACCGCTTTCTCCTTTCTCGCTTCACCCTAGGCGACGACGTCTCTCTTTCTCTTTCAATCTCTACTGAGCTTGTTGCTATTTGCGCTTGCTTAGCCCCACATCACACGTCATCTTTGCCACGAGTTAGCAGTTGTGGTTGTTCTTAATACAATTGTTAGGGTTTTGGTTTTATAATATATTCTTTTCTTCCTCTTTTTCCGCATTATTGTCACAACAAGAAAAGCTCGGCGGCCGACCGTCATACGACCGATTTTCGGTCGCTAACATCATTAGCCACGATTTCGGTCCGCTGACAGCGGTCGGTCGCTAATTTTCAAGTCGCAAAAAAAATTAACACTGAACTTCGGTGCTAAAAGTTTTAAGCGACCGACAAGAACTCAGGAACCCACCAATTTTTGGAGGGAAATGAAATTTAGCGACGACTTTTTGTCTCTAATTAGCGATCGACTTTCGGTGTCTAATTTCATTTCCTTCAAAAAAAATTTGCTTTTAGCGACGACGTCTCTAATTTATCTCCTAACAAAAAAAATTGCTTTTAGCGACGACTTCGGTCTCGATGCATTTCCCTCCAAAATAAGCAATTAGCGACCGACAATCGGTCCGCTTAAATGCAATTACCTCTTAAAAATGCATGAATTTAGCGACCGATTTGGCGGCGCTACAATGTGCTTTTTTACCTTTTTTTTAATTCGTGATGTTACACCTATTTTTGCGTTAATGTAATATAAAAAAATTAACTATTAGCCACGTCCCCAAACAATAAATTATGAAAATAAATTTTTATAATAAACATAAAGTCGTAGTAACACGAATTATTAACGCATATATTTTTTAAATTCTCTAGTGAAGAATGCAATAAATAACTGTAAGACACAATGAAAATTGTGTCCTCCCCAAATGAGTAATCCGTGAATGAAACAATACCGGCGTCTCGCGTTTTTTTTGCGACTCAGAAAAGATGCTTTGAACTCACGAAGTTGGAAATACGTGAGGTCGTATCGAACTATTGAGCAAAGGTCACATACAAGGCAAAAATAATTTTTTTCGTTCGGTTTCTCAACGGTTTTCAAACAAGTGTAAACCTGCGGCTTCTCATAGCTTTTTGATTTCATCATGTCCGTCAATTTTTGAATCCGCCAGTATTTGAAATTATTTTCTGATTTTTCTACTGATTTTCTATGAAATTTTGCATGTTTAAATACGCAGAATACACGCAGAAAATACATGAGTAACTTAGAAAATACTCCGGAAATACGTGGAACCTTCTAGAACATATCTAGAATCCTTGCTTGAGAGCAAGGGTGTCTAGGTGGTGTCGATCAAGGGAAAATCACCGAATGAAATCGGCAGGAAATCACGATTTCGAGGTTTTTGGAAAATATATACGCAAACGTTGAGCGTATATACGCAGGTATGAGCGTATATACGCTGGTGCAGGAGCGTATATACGCTCCATTTGCTGCGTATATACGCCAGACAAATTGCCAAAATTTTCATGGAGGATTGCATATAGCGTATATACCTGAGGTTGAGCGTATATAACGCCCCATGAGCGTATATACGGCTCATCCTCAGCGTATATATGCGCAGGGTTTGTTGCTTCCAATCGTTTCTGGCCTCGTGCCTATAAATAACTCCTTGCCTTGCTCAGTCCGATTACAAACTTCACCACTTCACACCTCGAGACACACTCACACGACATTACCAAGTCCCGAAGACAATCTATTTTCTCTCTCAAATATTCAAACACATCTTTTCAATTCACAGCATGATTCTGTCGAAATAACAAGGAAAATTAGGGTATATAATCTGAATTACTCACCAAAACCTATCTTCACTCTTTTTTAATTCCTTTGTCTCCTTATATTGATAACATGTTTTGATTTTATTCAATAAAACAATGTAGAAATTCACATTCTCACCGTTCATGTAAATGTAGGTTTTCCTAACGTTTTCAATGTTTCCATGGTTTTTGGTTTTCATTCTTTGCATTAACACTTATGTTTTTCGTCATACTAACGCGTTGTTGTTCTACAATAGCAATTCAATCGAAAGGGATTCCTTTGAGTTTTGTTCTAACAATTGACTTGTTTGCAGTGACAAGGTGAGGCAGGACAACACATACATATTATCATGCTTACTAACTTTGTTTTCATGTCTTGTATATATATCCTTATCACAGCACTTTATATATGTTTAAACAGATCGGAATTTAATCGTTGTCACATTAAAGTCAGATAATTACATGGACGACCGGTTGTCTAAGCCCTTATTAATATTGACTAACAATCAATCGGACGCATTGTCCATGTAGACAGTCTTTTGTTTGTACATAATAAGCAACTCACTAGTAAGTAGTTGCTTTCAAAGTCAATTCAATAGGCTCTTTTGAATTCAATTGTTATGAATTTATCGGAACACAATGAGACCCGGCTAGGCGCTACAATGCGGGCGAATTGGGCTTACAAGACTGATTCGTACATGTTCCCGAACCACACTTTGGTTACTGGACCTATTTGTGGGGCCACTATTTGCAACAATGTTTCGGGCCGTCCCGTGAATAACTATATAGGCACGGTGGCGATCCCCTCAATTCGACAACACACCCATACGCATTCACCATGCCGGATTCCATGCTCAACTCCATGACACTGAAGCTGAGGTCCGCCCTCCTAAGGCGGGGACGAAGCCCTACAGTTTTTGGCGACTCAACTGGGGATAATCCACCATTTGGTGAGCTGGAAGAACTTGACAATTCAAGTAGTTTCCATATCATAAATCAATTGAATTTGCTGTTGACCTTCGACATAGGGTTCATGTCCTATGGCACCTTGGTCTCAATATGGGCATGTTCACGTGCTCGAGATCACTTAAGGGGGGGATTTTTATCTTGGTTGCAATGTGGTTAATTGATCACAGGCTAAGGTAAGTCATCCGCCCATAGCCCCTGCGTATGCACGTGTTACGAGAATTGCGTGCATACTAAGGGGTAATCTCGGCCATATCATCACCAATATTGTGGTGTGAAATTGGAACCCAGCTCTACTCTAGGCCTGGTAACTATCAGACTTAACCAAGCGACTTCACTTACGATCCGACTTAAGTAATAAATTGGTTTGTGTTTTCAACTCAATGTGCTTTTAACCTTGTGACTCTTTGTCAGTCCAATTCTTAACTAAGCAGTCCTTAATTATGGTTCAAGACATGAAGTTTTGGAAACAATCCATTAGGCCTAACCATTTCAAAATACTTTCAAACTCCATTCGACCTAAATCTGACTTAGGTTCGATCCAATCCAAGGAAATCTTAGCCTGACTTAGATTCGACTTTTGAACCTTACGCTGAATTAGGTTCAATCATTCCCAATTCAAGACTAATCTGAATTAGCGTTCAATTCAATTCAACCCAAGAGCCTTGAATCTGAATTAATTTGCTCAATTCAAATCTAAAGACCTTAAAAACTGAACTAGGTTCGATCATGACTCAACCCTGGGAACTTTGATTCAAGGCTAGGCCCAATTCAATTTCAAGTGGACTCGTAGGTTTCTAGAGGTCCTTAATTCTGAAATAGGCCCATTTAGGTTTGATCTTTCTCTAGTCTAGCACTAAATCAGATCTTAGGTCTAGCCCATTCAATTCTAACTTTCGAGTTCAGTTCCTTAAGTACAGAACCTCAAGACTGAGTTAGGTTTGTTCTTAAGAGTTTTCAGTAGCCAATCTTTTGTTTCGGTTCTAAAGTGTATTTCTTGATTTCCACAAGAATAGCATGACTCGCAACTTGTTCTCTGGGGCCCAAAGAGGCAAAGAAGTCAAACAAATCCTACTCCACCAAAAGGCCCATGTCTCTTGACCCTCCCATCATCCACAAAAAACTAATCCTATACTCCTTGGCCCAACTGGAAAAACATCAAACACCACTCCATCAAGCCTATGAGTCCCCCAAGGCGTGGGTCATCGATCTGCCGGCTTTCTCTGGATTGAGTCATAGAGTCCTAGTCCAGCCATGGTGTCCCTTTCAAATCCTGTCCCTTGAGTCCTATGTGTCTCTTCCTATAGCAATAAGGCGTGTACTTTCAATGACTCATTTGTTTTTGGCAATATTATTTTCTAATTCAATGCAGTCTCAACACTCGTCGGCACAATTGGATTAATCTAATACTGGAATTTAAATTGAACAATGCCCAAAGGAGGCCCTTCTTTCACATCTCCACAAAATGACCCCTCCCTTCCATTCCTTCGTCACATCAAAATCAAAGTCCCTTGCACCTTTGAGCCACAAACACTATCAATTTAGCATCTTCTTTCAATCACCCACTCTACCTAAACCCTTCTGGACAACAAACGGATTGCGTAGGAAAAGACACGTGCAATAAGAAAAAAAGCAAAAGAGCAAATAAAATGAGGCAAAGCAAACAAGCAAAACATCAAAGTTCATACCAGTCATACAAATGCAAATCAATGTCAAAATCCAACAAAGCCCAGAATCAAATAAAAAGCAAGAGTCCAAAAGAACACTGCGCGTCGTGGTCACTTCATAATTATCAAGCTTTGTTCAACCCTCAACCACAAGCCCTCACATTAACAACACAAAAGCCCTCCTCAACAAGGCATTGTCCAAAATTAATCATCAGACTCGACGTGGTCTGATTCCGTAAGGATACGAGAAGCCTCCCTCTCGAAGGTTCGAACACGATCACGCATTACATTAAAATCATGAGGCCTTTTGCATGCTTGACTTGCAAGAATTTGAAATGGTTTTGAATCTAGAACCTGACATAGACTCATACTATTGAACCCAACATCATTAGCCACCTCGTATCTAGCCCATCTTTGACCTCAGCCAAAAATTTGACCCTTTTTTATTTCTCGAACATAGCCTATTCTTATGGTCACCTTCAGGACTCATTGATCAATCTCAAGAAGTAAAGCCCACCAACCTTCTTTGGGTTAGTACCTTTATTGGGGAACTCATCCATACAATCTAATCCACCTTCCCTAGTGACTCTAGCACGTAACCACTGTTGTCTCAAAGTTCGCTGGGGGGCCTCGTTGTCATCACTGGCTGTTAAATCTTCCAGCTGGGGGCTTCTTGTAATCCTAAGGCCCTATTACGTGTTGAGGTCTTTTGCTATCCAAGAGGAAAATCTGAAAAAGTCACTTTTGGACCCTGTCGCTCTTTCCAATCAAGTCAACTGTCTCGCCATGTTAAGTCAAAGTCACGTCCAAATGTCATCCTTTTCTAAGTCACTCTTCAAATGACACTCTTCAATTGGCACTTGGTACTAGGATTAGACTCTAGTATCGTTCTCAGTCTACAAACCAGACCTAGACTAGACTTTTCACAATTCAAAGACACTTTCAAATCAGCTAGAACCAACCTAGACTAGACTCTTCAAAATCAGACACTCAAATCATGTCTAGAATCAGACCTAGACAAGACACTTCAAATCATGTCTAGAATCAGACTAGACAAGACACTTTCAAAATCATGTCTAGAATCAGACCTAGAACAAGACTCTCTCAAATCATGTTTGACAGACTTAGACAAGGGCCCTTTCAAGACTCTCTCAAATCATGTTAGAACCAGACTAGACAAGACTACTCCTAATGATCTCTCAAAACCTGTCTAAAACAGACCAGACAAGCGACCGCTTTCAATCTCAAGACTCTCTCATATCATGTCCTAGCACAGACCTAGACAAGACTCCCTTCAATGGACTCTCTCATATCATGTCTAGACCAGACCTAGACAAGGCCCTTTCAAAGCTCTCAAATCATGTCTAGAATCACAGACTAGACAAGACCTTTCAAAATTCAATGATCTTGAAACTATGTCCTAGAACCAGACCTAGACAAGGCCCTTCCATTCAAAGACTTTCCTTTCAAAATCAATGATTCTTGCCACTCTCCTCAATATTCAAGGTCACAGTACAAGCAACATGCATGCAATTTCTCTAGACGCATAAAAAACAGACCTATGTGCAGCCAAGGTAGTCCTTAATCCTTAATTAGGGCTATCATTTCAAGTCAAATGCTCATTTCTTCGGAAAGCATGGGACGCCCTGCATTTCTCAGTCCAGCAAACGGGGATGACCGCTTCAAGGACTCAGACCGTACAAGCCATAAACGGCAATGGGACCGCTAACAGGTAAACTAATCTTTGTTTGCAGGTATCGGCGAAAAGGTATCAGGGTCGCAATGACGTCTTGAGTTGACTCTCCGTCCCGATATCGATACTTTGATTTCGTCTTACGAGACATCGTCTCTCCAGACTCAGTCAAAGTGGGGGCTTCTTAGACACTGAAATGTGTCCTCCAAATAGTACTCCGTGATTGAAACATACCGCGTCTCGCGTTTGGTTTCGACTCAGACAAAAGATGCTTGAACTCACGAAAGTTGGAAATACGTGGGTCGTACTCGAACTATGAGCAAAGTCCATACCAACAAGGGCCAAAAAAAATATTTTCTTTTGGTTTTCTCAAGGTTTTCAAAGGTTTTCAAACAAGTTACACTGGCGGTTCTCAATGCTTTTTGATTTCATATTGTCCGTCACATTTTTCTGAATCGCCAGTATTTTTAAATTATTTTCTGATTTTTCTATATTTCTATGAATTTGCAATGTTAAATACGAAAGAATACGCAGAAAATACATGAGAATTAGAAATATCCGGAAAACGTGGACCTTCTAGAAACATCTAGAGATCCTTGCTTGGAGAGCAAGGTGTCTAGGTGCGTCGAATCAAGGGAAATCACGAATGAAATCGGAGGAAATCAAAAAGATTTCGAGGTTTTCTGGAAAATATTACGCAAACGTGAGCGTATATACGCAGGTATAGACGTAGGCGTATATCGCTGGCAGAGCGTTAATACGCTCCATTGTGCGTATATCACGGCAGCACAATTCCCAAATTTTTCATGAGGATTGCAGCGTATATACGCTGAGGTTGAGCGTATATAACGCCCCATGAGCGTATCACGCTCATCCTCAGCGTATATACGCAGGGTTTGTTGGCTTCTCGTTTGCCTCGTGCCTATAAAAATACTCCCTGGCCTTGGCTCAGTCCGATATCAACTTCACATTCACACCTCCGAAGCACACTTCACAGAAACAAGTGCCAGACACATGCTATTTTCTCTCTCAAATATTCAAAACACATTCGTTTTCAATTCAAAGCATCGATTCTGTTCGAATCATCAAGCGAAATAAGGGTATAAATCTGAGATACTCACCAAAGAACCTATCTTTCACTCTCTTTTTTTAATTTCCTTTTGTCTCTCTTAATTTGATTAACCATTGTTTTGAGTTTTAATTCAATTAAAACAAGTAAAAACTTCAACTTCTCAATCGTATTATGTAAATACATGTAAGGTTTTTCTAACGTTTTCAATGTTTCAGTTTTTTGGTTTCCATTCTTTGCATTAACACTTATTGTTTATTCGTCAATACTACAGCTTTGTTTTTCATTAGCAAATTCAATCGAAGGCGATTCCTTTGAGTTTGTTCTAACATTTGATTGTTGCAGTGAAAAGGTGAGGCAGGACACCACATAATTTATCATGCTACTAACCTTGGTTTTCATGTCTTGTATAATATTGCTTCTATCACACTTGTTATATCGTTTAACAGACCGGATTATTCAACTTCGTTTGTTCACATTAAAGTCAGATAATCATGGACGGAGAACCGGTTTCTAAGCACCTTATTAATATTGACTAACATCAAGTGGTCCGCTTGTCTTGTAAGAAAGTCTTTGTTTGTACATAATAGCCACCACCTAGTAATTATGTGCTTTCAAGTTCAATTCAATAGGCCCTCTTTTGAATTCAATGTTATGAATTTATTGGAACTACAATGAGACGAGTAGAGGCCGCCTACACTGCGGGCGAGATTGGTTACAGATCTGATTCGTACCATGTCCCCGTCCCGCACCCCCACTTTGGTTACTGGACCTATTTGTGGGCCACTTACTTTTGGGCACCAATGTTTTTCGGGCGTCCGTGAATACCTATATAGGACGGTGGCGACGACCTCATCGACAACACACCCCACGTCATCACTAAACGGATTTCCATGGCTCAACTCCATGACACGACGCTGAGGTACGCCCCTCCTAAAAGGGCGGCGGCGAAGGCCCTACAATAACGTACGAGGAATAAATCCAAATCAAATCAATCTATAAGACCGCACTACGCTACAAGGCTCCAGAAGCGCCAGAAGCGTCAATGCGGTCGTCGGGAAAGCGTCCTGGACCAGGGCGCCAGACGCAAAGTCTGCTCATGGAAAGCGTCCTCTGCGCCTTCATGTCCGCTGAATCTCCTCAATACCCGCTCTTGGTACTTGTCGCCTCTCTCTCCCGCCTCTATCTCCGCTACTGTGCGTTGGTTCGCTCAAGTTCCCTCAGACATTTGTGTATCTAGCTGAAACCCGATGGATGAATAGCTGAATCGTCTGAATCGATGTGTCGACCGCGACTTTTCTCATAAAAGAAGAGAGGCTCCTATCTGGCCAGAACCTAAGAACCTCCCCTTTCGTACACCACAACTGTATAGAGAAAATTTCATTGGGATCCGAGCGGGACCGCACTAAGCCTGCGGACTGCAAAAGGTTCTGATAGTAGTTTTCCTGCAAATTATGGAGTTAGTTGGAAACTATTGAATGAAAAAAAATGACATACGACATGCAATTTTCTGGGCCATTTTTGGGG
>SNQN01000185.1:117961-134331 GCA_008642245.1 Bassia scoparia | reverse complement strand
CCAAAAAGAAATTTGAATAATTTAAAACTTATATTAGGAATGAAAAATGTTGCAAATATAGACAAAATACACATATATATAACAAAGAAGTACAGAGTATTACTATTGATGAAATAATCAATAACTAATCCACTGTACACAAATTTGTACCGTCAAAGATTTTTTATTCTAAAATAAATTCTATAAACATGTAATAATATTTTTATTACTTTTATATCTTTCAAATAAAAAAAAGTGAATTACTTCATTTATTTCCCTCAAATCTAGAATTGTATTGAAGCAAATTTTAATCATGCTTGTGCCCAACTCTAATTTTGAGTAAAAAAAAAAAACGCCAGACTGTCATTACAAAATATGTTAGATTCCATTGGAAATGTATATAGATGATAGCGTAACTTAAATTAGTATTTTCATTACTAATTCGGGTTGCGTGGTGGAAGCCCAGGAATACATTCTATAAAACGGAGTAGGTGTCAATCTGCATCACATTGGAAATTGGATCATCTCCAAATCAAACTGCATTATTGTAGTTCACTAACTACGCACTCATTCTCTTGTTGTTTTGCAACCTCTATCTTTCAGTAGCTAAGATAGTAAMATGGACTCAAGAAACTGTGTATTTGGTGACAACTGTAAGTGTGATGATTGCAACTGTACCAGATTATCACATCCTGATTCTGGTGAGCTTAAACATCTGGGGTTTCACCTTCCTGATGTCTGGCCTTCTGCCACCTGCTGCAAATCTTCCACGAAACCTCACTGTATGTAATCTCTCCTTTTCTTATTTCCTGCTAATTAAGAATTGTGGTTGATGATCAAATGTGTTGTTTCTTATTCATGAACTCTTACGTATTTATACACACCCAATATAATCTAATATATATAGGAAACAATCTTRCCATGATATAATATGCTAACAAACTACTAGCAATATTCTATCATATCCTATTCATACGGAAAATATATCATATGTAATGGGACAGATTGAACATGTTTAAATTCTTCAATGTTTTGATTTTGTGAATGCTGAAGTGGGTTTTTTTGATGGAAAAATGCTTATTTTTATTTACTGTTGAAAGTGGCATATATGAGTTGAGGGCTTGAGACATGAATTTTGGCTAAGTTTAAACTCTTTGAGACATGTATTTATGTCCTTTAAAGCAGTTGATGGACTGAGTGCTAAAATCATTGATGGGAAATCTATTGCTGCTATAATTAAGTCAGAAGTAGCTAGTGAAGTTTTGAGGATGAAGGACACCATCGGAAAGCAACCTCGTTTGGCTATTATTTTGGTTGGTGAAAGAGATGATTCACATTGGTTTGTTCATATCAAGATAAAAGCCTGTGATGAAGTCGGAATCTCTTCATCTGTGGTTGAGTTGCGTGCTGACTGCACCGAGGATGAAGTCCTTCAAGTTGTGTCCAATCTAAACAATGATCCGTCTGTTCATGGAATTTTTGTGCAACTTCCTCTTCCAAAAGTAACTTCTAAACCCATCCCATCTCGCCTTCCTCTTGAACTTATATGATGTATGTAATACATCATTCGATTCATTTCCTGGATTCTGTATTTTTAACTTGTGACATCTTTTGCTCAGCATTTGGACGAGGAGAAGATTGTAAGTGTTATTGATCCTGAGAAGGACGTTGACGGTTTTCACCCCAAGAATGTGGGTTGTCTGACATTGAAGGGGAGGGAGCCCTTTTTTGTTCCTTGTGCAGCCAAAAGTTGTATGGAGTTGTTGTTGAGGTCTGGTATTGATATTAAGGGCAAGAATGCTGTTGTAATTGGGCGAAGCAAACTTGTTGGATTGCCTGTTTCTTTGTTGCTGCAGGTACTTATTGCGTTTTGCTGTCTATCTTATGTAAGATTTGTGTTGAGAGCTTAAGTTTTACATATAATGTCTTAATCATTTTGATTMGCAGAGGCATCAAGCCAATGTTAGCTTTGTGCATCCATTCACTAAGAATCCACAAGAATTAACTAGAGTGGCAGATATAGTCATTACAGATGTCGGCGTGCCAAACATGGTTCGAGGCAATTGGTTAAAACCRGGCGCAGTTGTTATTGATTCAGGAACCACTGCAGTTAAGGTAAAAACTTGTGTAATCCAARAGGCAGCTGAAAACCACATGTTTCATTTCTTTCCATTAAAACAAACYCCGGCCTTWGCTTGTACAGTTTTACTCTGTGGTTATTGAATTCTTCGTACAATTATTGGACATCTGGAAATTATGTCTAAAGTCTAAAGACACACAAAAACTGGGCTAGGACAGCTTATATAAATTCTATGATAGATGATGATACTGTTTGAATGTTTGATGCACCTAATATTTATGTSCTTTGTAGGATCTGAATACAGAACATGGGTTCCACTTAATCGGTGATGTATGCTTTGAAGAAGCTGCAAAGGTGGCATCTGCAATCACCCCAGTTCCAGGTGGATTGGGACCTGTGATATTTTCCGTGCTGCTCTCCAATATTCTCGATGCTGCTAAACGAACTCATGGATTCGTCTAAGGACTTGGGTGTGATTCCTCTGAAGTCTAAATGCTTGTTGTTGTTGTAGCAATTTCTTGGATGTTGAGGACTAAGAACTTAAGCATATCAGATGAGATTCTATCATCTATACATTTGCAAAATTGCAAGGTCACCTTTAGTGGCCATACATACAGTATAAACGAGGTTAACCTCGCTCTTTGTTTGGCTCGCGATAGCAAATATTTAATGATTGTAAATATGAATGTAAATAAATGTTTTGCTCTTTGTTTGGTTATGATTCTTTGTAGTTTTGTAAACAAATTACTCAACTGGATTCAATTGGCAATGCTCTCTAAAATTGTTGCAGACTTTAAGAAAACCTAATTAATTATGTTTTTATAATATTTTACTACTATGAGTATCATTGTCACACCAAATCAATCATTTCTGGTGATTCGACTAATAGGGGATTGGAGCCTTTCTATATTCTTATACATTTGAAGCATTACAGTTTTTAAAAGAAGACTTGTAAAGGTCAACTAGCAAAGCAGCATGCTTCATGCTGTTTTATGACACTGATATTGTACCAAGAGTGAGTCAGAATGATTTAAAGTTGACTTTGATTCTTATTCTCTTAGATTTATCATTCATATTATCAACTTCTGGGGGGTTCTGGCTGTCTAATTTGTAGGCGCAGGATATTCATTTTACCAATGTGAAATATAAAATAAAGCGAGGTCGGTTTCGGAGACTCATTATACCGTATTAAGATCAATCTTGAGGTTTCTAGCTACTTAGATTTAGATATGTAAGGAACTTCTAAAACTTGTAGCTGGAGTCAACTGCTTTAATTTAGTTTTACTCTTAATMAGTTTATTGTACAATTCATCTAATGATGTAATATTCAAAATATTTTTATAAGAAARTWAAGGCATGAATGGAATAGAGTGAAAACTTGTCAACCACTTTGATTAAACTTGGAGGCTTATGCAACGACCAATTGGTGATGTTGCTCTAAACAACAAGAAATGTTTTAAAAAGGAAAAAATCTGATTGGTAATGGCAATGGATAAGTAAAGCAAGCGTACTCAAGAGAACTAAGAAGTACTGTTTTTTCATCCTATTCGGTGAACCATTATACGGAGCTAAGAACTAACGAAAATAAGCTTAATGTAACATGCCCTAGTAAGTGACAAGCTTACGCTGCAGAAGAAGAAAAACATATGATACACTAAAACGCGGGAAGGTCTACTTTAAACCAAAGATTTTGAGCTATCAGCCGCCTTTGCTGCATAATTGCATTTTTAGGCTGATCGAAAGTGATCTGTGAAAGTGACTGATTGAATATAGTTGACATGTCAAGCCAGATTCTTAAACTTGTAGTAGAATTGTTATTTAACTCTGCTCCACATTATTCTATAAATAGCGTAATGCTCTCATTCTGTTCAACTACAAACTACACTGCTCTTGAATTATTCCTTCTTGTCTATTCATCTCACTTCCTAAACTTAATCTGCAATCTCCGAGAAAGATGGCCCCAAGAAACTGTGGATGCGGTGACAGCTGCAGCTGCGACGACTGCAACTGCAACAGGTATATATCCCCTTCTTCTCTGAGCCTTACTGATTTATTATAAGTTGATTTCATTACCCTTGTTGGGTTTTGGCATTATTAATCCTATGAAGAAATTTTCCCTAGCTCATGAAAAGCTGATCAATCAATAAGACTGATCAGGCATTCAGGCTGTTTACATTAGGAGGGGGTACGACGACTAGCCTGAACGTGCCTTTTGAAACCATAGCTTGGTACCTTGGTCTGGCCTGCCTTTGTGTAGAATGGACSTCTTTTCGACGAGGGTCAGCCTATGATTATCTATCCTATCAGTATTTTTTCATGATAGTTTGGTTAAATTTYTTGTGCAGGATGTACGGAAGGACTGAGTGCGGTTGCGGAGACGACTGCAGCTGTGACCCATGCACTTGCGACTAAACACATACACCCACTGTCCCATACTATGAACGCATTTGTGTAATGCTTTAATTTGTTGTCAAATATGATTGTGTTGTGAGCTACTGAACTAAATAATTGGGTCATGTGCGTCTTCAGATCTTGATCTGTTGATGTTTCATGATCTATATATGTATTTGTGATTGTGTAATGGAGTACACTAATACTGATTGCTGAATTCAATGAAAAGATTGGACTAAATCATGCCTGTTCCAATTTTATTTCTATTGAGAGTTGAGTAATTAAAATCCTGTTTAAGGAACCAAATATAGTTTAAATTGAATCAATTTTTACTCTTTTAAAATCTTTACTCTGATGCTTAATTAACAAACATTGTTATTTTGGCTCATCCATAAAGGCAATCAAACAATCATTAAATGACGGATCAATTTTCAAAATATACACACCAGAGTCACTTTTATATGCACTTAAATAGTCAAATAAACTAAATTAGTCCCGTGCGATCCAAAGTCTAAAWAAAATTATTGGATTTTTCTAATTTTCTAAGAGATACGCTTGGGGTATTGGYTTTTCTAAGAATTACCTATGCTTTTTGAAAGTTCCCAGGGATACTCCCGAGCTACCAAACATTAACAAGTAATACTCATTTCCTAATTCAATGGTTAACCTTAGTTAACTTTAAAATTAATTTAAAAAAAAAAAAAATCATCCACCAGCACCCTTCTCCCACCCACTCCACTGAACTCACTAGCCACCACCAATGTCACCACTCGCACACCACCGCCACCACCAAATGAAACACCAACCACCATCGAACCACCCTCGCAACCACTCCAAGCCCACCAAATCAAAACCCCAATCCAAATCAAACCACCCTCGCAACCACTGCAAGCCCACCAAATCGAAACCCCAACCCAATTTCTCTCTCCTCCATCACCGTCACCGAAGRTGTATCACTCATGAATACAAAAGGCCAAAAACAAATCTTACAGAACATGGGGTGGTTCTACTTATGAACGAATTAAAACAGCAAAACAAGGTGTTTCTTGTACATATTCAAACCAAAAAATTGAAACCCTTTATTGCTTTCTTCATTAAGCAAATTACAAGTTGAATTTGATAAAAATGGAGATGTAGAATAGCAGGATGAGCTGGTCCGATCTCCTAACATTATTTGAATTCGAACTAATTCAAGAAGCCCCAATAAATCTGGTTCGAACATGAATTTGTGTTTGAAACTTGATTGGTGATGGTGCGGCACATTTTATTTAGGGGTATGTTTGGTGGGAGTGGGATGGGGGTGGTGCGGTGGGGGTTGGTTCGGTGGGATGGCCTGGTGGTTTTAGTGGGTGTGGTTGTGATTGTGATGTGTTGTCGTGGGTTAGCGGCAGTGGGTGGCCTGGGTGTGCGTGTGGTGGTGCGGGGTTAGTGTGGCYGTGGATTTGGGTGGGTGCTTTGTGGAGGTTTGCTTGGAGGGATAGTGGTTCGTGGCCAGGCTTGGCGATTCGTGGTAGGTCAGGAGGTGTAGGGTGTTTATGAAGGATAAGGAAGGGGTTTAGGGTTTTTTTTATTTTTATTTTAAACTTAACTAAGGTCTTTTTTTTGTTTTTTTTATTTTTATTTTAAACTTAACTAAGGGTATGACCAATAAAAGATCGATATTGAGCTCAGGGGTATCCCTTGGAAGTTTCAAAAAACATAGGTAGCCCTTGGAAAACCCAATACCTGAAGGGTATACCTTAGAAAAACCCAAATTTATTTCTTAGTACTACTTCGTATAAGAAAATTTTAGCGGGAAAGAACTGTTTTTGCAAGATGAAACCTTATGGCAAACCACAAAAAAAAAWTTTGAGAAATACTATATGATAGTATCGTGGTTTGATTTTTTCTACGCGATGGGCCGYTAGCAAATTAATTTTTCCTATTCTACATCGTGACCTCGAGGTTTTGTAAATTACACACCGTGGCCTCGTGATTTTATTTTGGTGACAACTGACAACCATTGTCTTAATTAAACCACCTACCCATTTACAGTCTAACCCATTCACCACCACCCTCTCTCCTCCCTTACCTCCCAACAATAAGCAACAACCTCACCACCCCCTCAGCAGCTACCCCCACCCATCATACCACCACTGCACCCCCCACTCACCCACCGCACCGCACAACAGTTCCCCTTTCCACCACCGCACCTTTCTCTCTCCTCCCTTACCTCCCAATAGCAGACCACCGCACCCTGAGTAGCCCCTCACCTGTAAGTTCAACCCCCCCCCCCCCCAACACCACACACCCCAACGCTTACCCCACAACTCCACTGTCGCGTCTCGCCACTCGCTTTTCTCTCTCCACAGTCAATTTAGGATTCTTCCCCAATTCGAAAATTAGGATTCTTCCCCAAATCGAATTGTTGATAATTCCTCTAAGATTACAAGTGTACTTTGTCATAATTTTTCAAAGAATTTAAACTTGTCAATATAAACTCAAGGTGGTATGTATTTTTTATTACTCCAATACTTTTTTTCATGGAGTATAGAGTAATAAATTCAACTAAGTACTCCATCTGTTTTTTTATTAGTTGTTCCAGTTTTCATTTTGGTATGTTTCCAAATAGTTGTTCCAAATCAATCTAAAAATAATTTATTTTTTTTTTTACTTTTTACCTATTTTATTTACTCTAACAGTAATGAATTACTCTCTTTTTCTAAAATCAACCTTCATTACATTACCCAATCTATTTACCCCCCAAAAAAATTCAAAAAAAAATTCATTCACACATTTACTCTTTTACCTAGTTTACTCAACTATTTTATCCACTACAAAAAAAACCTATTTTTAGGGACAAAAATAGGTAAATTTCGTCGCTAAATTGATTTAGCGACGGATTTTGTCCGTCCCCAAAACCTTCGTCACTAAACCAATTTAGCGACGGAATCTCAAAATCCGTCCCTAATTTAGGGTTGGAATTCAAATCCCTCAATTTTTGGTGATTACTCTTAGGGATGGAGATTAGGGGGAGAGACGAAAATTTAGGGACAAAAATATTTTTGGTGATTACTCTTAATCACAACACTCGTCCAGCTCTTGTGAGGAATCAAACTCGTGACCTCAAAGTCACAAACTAAAGCACCAATAACCAACTACTCCAAATACTAACTTGTATTCTTATTCGATGAAATTTGTTAATAAGTATTGGAACAATTAGCGATGGATTTGAATTTCCATCCCTAAGTTTATAATCCGTCGCTACGTTTAGGGACAGAACTATACAATTCGTCCCTAAATTCATGAGAGAAAAACGGATTCTAAAATTTAGGGACGAATTTTAGAAAATCCGTCACTAAATTTTAATTTTTTTCTTTTGCAAATGTGAACCCACTAGAGGCCTTTTTTTGGACTTTTTTGTTGACCCTAACCCCCTTTCGGATTGGCCATGATGGGATGCGCATCGCTATTCCGATCAGTTTGATATAWTATGTACCTTCATTGGGTACTCATAGAGAAAGTTACGAACATAAAACCATAACTTTCATTAAAAACCTTTACCCACGAAAACACACTTCGCACGTGTTGCTACGACAATTCTAAGTTGTTTAGCTCGTCCATCAACACTTTTCCATGCAAATCGAGTGATTATACACCCAACAACGGTCTCTGATTTTAGTAGAATCTACCTTCAAGCAACCTTGGAAAAAGAATCGTTGGTTTTAAGGAACTTAATAGGTTAGGGACGGATTGTTTAAATATTTCGTTCCTAATTTAGCGACGAATTTACGGATCCCTCCCTAATTTAGGGACGGATCCAGAAATCCGTCCTTAAATATCCGTTGATATACGAGCTTTTTTTTAGTTATCTAACTCAATCAACTTTTAAACATCGTGCCAAATAGGTATGGAACATTAAAAAACGGATGGGGTAAATAATTAGGTTTTTAAGGTCAATTTTTTTAATTTTTTTGCAAAACATTAATTAGAACATAGTATTGAAAAAGGAAGATTAATTAATGCAGTTTTTGGTTAGAAAAAGTTTATGGAGAAAATGACACATGTCTTGTATATGAATTATGAGGTATGGACAACGACAGTGTGACCCGTTTTAGTATATATAATTATAGATTTCAATTTGTAATACTGCCTCCGATTTTTAATGTTTTGCGCAATTTTCTAATTAGAACTATTTTTAGTATTTTGTGCATTGTACTTTATTCCATTTTGATACATTGTCACTCCAATATATTTTTGCTTTTAAAGCCGACCTACCCTTACTTTTCCCGCTTTTTCCCTTTCCACACACTCTCTCCAGTCTATTTCTACTTTTTGACCTACTCGCATTATAATACACACAAAAATCGGAGGGAGTAGAAGTTTGTGTTAAGATAGAGAGGTTTCTGATCCTACAAATAGGGTTGATTTCAAATAAAGAATGAGACTACTTCTTATTCGTTCATAACTATTATTGGGCCTGTATAAATTGAAGTTAACCCTCGCCCAATCAAACAAGAAATAAGATTATTTCTAATGTTCTATGCATTTACTATTTGGGGGAAAAATTAGGAATAATGTATTATAATATGAGTATGGTCAAAAAWATAGGAGAGAATGTGTGTTAAAGGGAAAAAAGTATGAAAAAGTGGTGTAAGTAAGAGAATGTGTGGTTAAAAAGTACTAGAGAGTGTGTCCCAAAATGGAATAAAGCACAATGCACAAACATTAAAAATCGTCCTAAGATGAATTACTGAACATTTACAAAAAACAAGGAGGTATATATGTATTTGTCGATTTGCATAGACCGTCTCACATGTGCAATTTATTTTATTTTGGACGACAATCAGTTCTTATTATTATATTTCAGTACGATCCTGATACTTTGGCCCTAGGCATATCATTATGATGCCCTTATTAGAAAAATATTTATGGTAAAAAAAGTCGAACTCTCACAAATAGCGCATTGATTTAAATTATGAGAAAATACATCCACAATTATCATTAAAATTCTCAAAACTCTTTTCTCCCAATAAATTGTACGTTGCACAAACATTAATAGTTTTATTCTTCTTCTTTTTAATGGTTACACATTAATTAGCTTCTGTCTTTGCAATATTTACAACCGATTTACTTCTAGCCTTTTCACCCTTTTCATTTTTAAAACTTATTTTATGTTAATAATGATAAATACATATCTATTTTTTCTTGATTTAAAATTGATATTTTAATGCAATATATAAACTGTGTAATACTGATCAATTAATTTATTGAATTTTTTTATTATCTAACATTTTCTTTATATATGCCTACACCAATAGTGGCAACTTTTATTAATATCGTAAAAAATTATATATATCTTAAAAAAAATACTAACTTTTATGCACAAAATTGTGAACCAGAAACACTACTAGAATGTATTTTGCATATTTAGTTCAATTCCTTACAAATGAATGACTATAATTAATAATGCAACAATTTATATGAAAGTTTCCATTACCTTGAAGCCTCTAAATGTTTGTTTATGATATATACTTTATTTGACATTAATCTCTATAATAGATATATAATAGGAATTAGACGTCTAATTATGAAATAATGAAACATTATACTACACTATATATTTAGCAACTAATTTTCTTGGGCTCCTTTTCACCCTTGGCCACTGCAGTTGCACCTGGCCTTGCTCAGGACCTGGATATTTTATGAGCAAAGTTTTTTTATCCATTAGTTGCTATTAATAGTTAAAAGCTAAAGTGTGTTTATTATTAATTATGACACAGATAAGGAAAAACGATTTACATTAATTATTGAAAATCATGCACATTAAGCAAAAAAAAAAAACTGATCTTTTTGTACTGTGCTAAAGTGACTATCTTACATAATAATGCAAATGTGAGAAAGAAATTAAATAATTTTTCTAGCTTTAATTATGCTAATAGAATTCCAATTACACTTATATAGTCAAAGTATGTAAATTTATTGAAGTTACACTTTTTTTATAAGTGATCAGTTAAAGAGTAACTTAGCATTAAAACCATAACTTTATCAATTCTATATATCAAGACTCCGTTTTACAATAATTATTGTAAGGCGGTTGCACACAATGTTTTTGTTAATTTAATAGTTGCAATTTAATAAAAAATTCAATTTGTATTACTACTTTTTCATTAAATTAGTAATTTTAAATCAATTATTTAACGTATAAAGATTATTTTCATCAATATTATCAAAGCTAAATTTACTAACAAAATATATTCAATACTTTAATATGAATATATATCGTGTATTAATTATAATCGAATAAAACTAATTGTTACAAGTGTATGAAAAATATTCCTACTATATTATTAATTACGACATAATGCCTAAATATATAACTTGAAAATTCTGAGCCCCCACCATGCTATCAATTATCAACTATGAAGATTAACTAATATCATAATAAACTAGTATCATTTAATAGATCAATTTATTATTTTGACAATCACCTTGTCAACAATGGCTGACATTAATAATAATCACGAATAGTTGTTTAACATCGTCATTATCTTAAAAATAGGTAAAGTAAAGTTATTTAACTTAATTGATACATATTTGAATTTTTTTGCCTAAATATTGAATAATCTTCTATTTAAAAAAATCAAACAAATACAATCTTCGACTCCATCAATTTCAATTCTCCCAAATATTTGTAACACAAAGATTATTTCAATTCTCCCTAATTTTTTTTGTCTACGGAGTTACAAAAATCATCTTTAGCTGTTTACAAAAGTTTATCTAGTGATAGTGTTCAATGAATGTCTTGGAAGTATTTATATTAACACCTAATTTTAGTTGTTTAATCCAAATGTTCTAATTCTAACTTTTCTTAACGCCTAAATGTAGGTTCTAATTTACAACTAGCTGTTAATGAGCTGAGCCGGCTCCCGAGCTGCGCTCGAGCTCGGCTCGGTCAAAGCTCGTCAAAGCTCCGCTCAGAGTCCTCGACTTCGACTCGAAAATAAAACAGAACGATATACAGCTTCTATGGCTGGCTCGAAACTCGCGAGCCGTATCGATTACTTTTCATTATTATAATGTATATAATTATTTATAATACAGAAATTGTATTATTATTATTGCTTATCTTATAACTTATAGTATTTTTTATAAGTAAAAATCCTTATTGTTAGGCCCAATTGCCCAAAGCCCAATAACCAAATCAAAATTTTTGTTTCACTTTCACCAATTCACGTTTCAGTTTTCAGCTCACCATTTCATTTTTCAGAAATCAAAAAGAAACAAACCCTAATAGTGCTAACACCAAGAACCCTAACACGAAGAACCCAATCCGCTCCAGCTCCGGCGACGTTGCTACGGTTGCTGCGTTGTCTGCTACGGTTGTTGCGTTGTCTGCTACGGTTGCTGCGTTGTCTGCTACGGTTGTTGCGTTGTTTGCTACGGTTGTTGCGTTGTCTGCTACGGTTGCTGCGTTGTCTGCGTTGGTTGATACGTTGTCTACAGCCCACGGCCACCTACCACCTCCATGGACAGCGGCGACGCCAGCGACCCTGCTACTGCAGGTCAGTGCAATTGTGAGTTTATTTTTATTTTCGCTGCTTCAAATCAATACTTGTTTATTGTTTATTGTAGTAGACTTGCTTAATTGTTAATTGTTAATTGTTTGCTTAATTTTTAATTGTTGTTAATTGTTAATTGTTAATTGTTATTGTTTGCTTAATTGTTAATTGTTAATTGTTATTGTTTGCTTAATTTTACTTCAAATCAATACTTGCTTAATTATTGTAGATGACTACTGCTAATTATTGTCGTTTCTTTTCTGTTTTATTATTGTCGTTTCTTTTCTGTTTTATTATTGTTGTTTCTTTTCTGTTTTATTATTGTTGTTTCTTTTCTGTTTTATTTTTGTTGTTTCTTTTCTGATTTGTTATTGTAATTTGTATTTAAGTTTGATTTGGTTTTGGATTTTGTGGAATATTTTGTTGGATTTAGAATTAAATGAGCTCGACCCTTAAACGAGCCTTTAAATGAGCTCGAGTCTTAAACGAGCCTTTAAATGAATCTGAGCCCTTATACGAGCCCTTAAACGAACTCGAGCCTCGAGCTCGAGCCGAGCTCCAATGTCGAGCTAACGAGCTCGAGCTCGAGCTCAAACTTTGAGGCTCGACGAGCTCGAGCCTCGAGCCGAGCCTCGATATAAGTCTAACGAGCTCGAGCCGAGCCTAGCAGGGCTCGGTCTCGGCTCGGCTCGTTAACAGCCCTATTTACAACATATGTAAGAATTGAAGGTAACATATTTACCAATTACCAGCATATAAAAAATCTATGGTAGTTGTGTACTCCATAAGCCTAAAGAAGTATTTCCTCCATATCAAAATTATTGCAACTATTTGACATTTTTTCTCTCTACTTTGTGTCAAATCTTTGAATTTATTTTTATATTAAGGGAGTAAATACTTTTTATATAGCCTCTAGAACCTTCTAATGTGAGTTGTTTTAAATCTAAATTAAATGCTACACAACCTACACGATTTTTTTCCTATGATTTCAAAGGCATCTATAGTCCATAATAATATCTATAACTATAACTAAAATAGGTCATTCTTGATAATTTGATATCATCAAAATACATGTGTTAAGACCTCAAGCAAAATTTTTCCTCCAAAACTATTTCTGACATCATTTTCAAAGATTATTTTTTGAAAAAAAATCTTTAAATATTTATTTTTTCAAGATGTTAGTAATTTCTATTATAGTACATCTCTATTATATAAGTGAAAGGGGAGCAATGGTAGGTGTCCTCCTTCAAATTTACTATAACACCCTTCATAAAGCATAAAAATACTTCTTTACCAAACCGCTTCACTAAACAAATAATTCAAAAGGTTACCAAAATAAAAAAGATTCAATCATATTAATTACCCCAAAATCAAGTCCACTCATAATTAATAGACAAAATTTTCTACTACTACCTAATAAGTTCAAGTTTTTGTGAACTAAAATACTACCTGATAAGAGCTAACACATGGTTGACCCCTACSTCTTCATAGTTTGACTAACTGAATTTGATCATTCCGTCAATATATTTCTAAATGACACTTTTTGTAGTCCTGCTCCTCTCTTCCCCTACCAATAGTCACCACACCTACCACCAACCTCATCACCATTGCCGTCCACTGTTGAACACTATACCAACTCTTGTTTTTGCTAGTCTATCGCTACCAATCACACCACTCTTCACTTAACCAATCCAAATTAAACCAAAAAAGGACAACCAAGACAAGATAAATACAAATTAACAATCATGGGAATTCGAAACAATATATACTGACATTGCTTTAAATAGAAATTTGACAAAAAATTTTAACAAATTAGCAAACCCATAAGAGAAGAGTCAACCAATTTAGTCTTAAAAGTTGTGTTTTAAAAAAATACTTATTAAGAGTAGTTCACAAAAAATAACATTAGTTAAAAAAATTTGACTAATTAATACACGGTCAAACTACCCCCCCAACATAATTTCAAAGCTGCAAACTGTAGAAAAAAATCTATTAACATATACAAAGAACCCCATTTCATCCCACCCCTTAATTTTCCCCTCCCCAAATCCTCTCAATCTTCCAACCTACCTTAAAATTATACTAATTATTATTATATTATTATATATTATTATATATTATTTATTCATAAAATTATATGAATAAAAATTTAATTAAGTTATAATTACTTTGGATAAAATTTTAAACATTTATTATTAAATATTCAATATTAATTCTATTTATTATCACAAAAAAACATATTTTAATAATCACATTTTTCTTTAAAAAATTTTGATTTATTTACGATATTATTTTATTAAAAGTCAGCATTGCTCGGTTTATCAAATTCACATTACTAGAAAAAACAATACAAAGAAAAATCTATACAGAATAATATGCTGACAAAGAAAATTACGAAAACTAATTTAAAAAGATAGCAAAACAACAACAAAGATATTGTACATCATAACAATCAACACTTACAATATCATACAAACAAAGCCTCACAAATTCTTTGAGAAAAAAAATACACACGTTTAGAGTGATATGAATCCATTTGTGTGTATTCTGTCAATTGTTCAAGGCATGTACCAAACGTGGGTTATGAGTTGAGAACATTCGATGCTTGAAGAAGTGGTGTGTATCAGGTTAATTGCAAGAAATTAATACTTCATTAACAATCCAAGAGAAAAAAAAAAGTGAAGGCAATAATTGACGTCTCAAAGATGGTTGGAAACCGTCCCACCGAAAATTACAAAGAAACAGAAAGTTGATTAGTATTCTGAAAAAAATTGGAATCCCTCAAAAACATTCCAAAAAAAAAAAAGAAGCAAAATAGCAAGGGAAAAAAAGACAACCGCGGAAAGAACACAAGTGAATATGAGGGCAGTGGACACACAAAGACAAAATAGAAAAAGCTCAAAAACACACAGAAAGAAATAAACTAGCGAAGAAAACAAACAATATAAACAAGAAAGGTGACCCTGCAGCAACAGGTCTGAGAGAGAAAAAAGCAAAATCGGAGGCAGAAATCCTGGAAAGAGAAAAAACCCAGAGGCAAGGACCCGAAAGGAACCAGACGGCAACAAGGGTACCAAGGGCAGAAATCAGGGTAAAGAGCGGGGGAAGTAGAGGGCAAGGGAAGACGTAAAAACGGAGGGGGAAAGGCACGAAGGAATAACAAAAAAGAGGGCGACAAGGAGAGGAAAGGCTTTCGGCGAATGGTGAGTGCCGAGGAAGAAGCCAAAAGAGATCAATATAGGGGCGTTAAATAATTGAATACAGATGGGAGACCTAAATGTGTGTTTGAGTCAAAACCCAAAGGACGAGAATGAGGAACGGGAGGCTGAGGAACGGAAGCTGAACGCAATTTTCTTGAGGGCGACCAGTTTGTTGCAAACGAAAAAATGCATTGCTAAACCTATGAAATGGGGACTAGGCGGAATTGGAG
Organism: Bassia scoparia; assembly: GCA_008642245.1. NCBI lineage: Eukaryota > Viridiplantae > Streptophyta > Magnoliopsida > Caryophyllales > Amaranthaceae > Bassia > Bassia scoparia. The sequence goes on along the minus strand of SNQN01000185.1, from coordinate 118,910 downwards.
GCACTAAAGCATGAGGTGTTCAGCTGAACACGATGGGTATAAGAAAACAACAAAGGTCATCTATATTGACAACTTACGCAGGTCAGGGCAGGCTGTAAGGCAACGTTTGCCATCATGGCACAAAAAAAAGGGCAAGGAGAAAACAAGTAGAGCGGTGTAGATGAAGAATAACAAATGCAAGTGAAAATTGATACAATACGAGGTTGCTCTCAAAGTAGGAGTCGCAATCAAAATAAAAAAAACAATTTAGAGGCCGACAGTCGAAATAAAAAAGTCAAAAGAAAGGAAAAAGAAATGGCCGATGCAGAACAAAGAACATTCAATGGCGAAAAGGACAAAAGGAAGAGGTACAAAATAAGACGCAGAATTCGGAGAGATGTGCGGTAAATAACTGCATATATACAATTATAAGTGCGAAAGAAACAACCACCAGTCTGCGACAACTTCGGCAAGGGTGGAGGCAGATGAGCAAAAATTGGCGAAAGAACATATCAAAGGCCCAGGAGCGAGGGCGCAATTGATATGAGAATGCCGTGCGACGATGGTAAAAAAGGGTAATGGGCAACATGACAGCTAACAGGGAGGACGATGCCTCCGTGGTAGAAAATAAAGCTATCAAACAAGAGTATGGAGTGAATATCACATAGAAACGGAGAACAAACGTGGTCATAATGGGATTTAGCCTGATTTGAATATCGATGGTATTGGTTACCACGTACGTAAAACCAGAAAACATACGAAACGACCCGTAATCAAAAGAAAACCTACAAAGGAAAGTGTAGGAAGAATCCGAAAACCCTGAACAAGACCAAAAGGCAAGAGCACTCAATCGCAGACTCGAACCCAGAAACCACCCCCACCCCAAACACCATCTCACACCACCGAACACCTGTTACCAACCACCTACACCAACACCCACCCACACAAACTGGCAACATATAAATTGCGA
>SNQN01000185.1:77176-113400 GCA_008642245.1 Bassia scoparia | reverse complement strand
CATATGACAATTAATTACAATAATTTTGTACAAAGAGGTAACATTATTGTTTATAACATCTCGATCTTAGATTACAGGCATAAAATAAATAGTAGCATAAATTACTCCCTAACTCAAGGATCTGCAGTCAAAGCTCTTGAGTTGCTCCTACACCGTTTCCCTCATTGAAAAGTTTCTGCAATAATCTTCACTATAGACCTTTCTCTTTCCTCCATTGTAAGCAAACTATACGTCGTCTCGTCCAGATCTCTCCCAGTCTAAGAGATGGTGTGGATTGCCTTCCCTGCTGCACTTTCTGCTAATCTAACCAAAAAAAAATGGTGAGTAGGTTAATTACTCCCAAACAAAAACGCATGTCCCACATCATAGTGATCCAACATACTCCGCGATATACTCGGATCCGCTTTTTCGATTTTTCGTCTTTTTCGTTCTAGTAATATGAAATGCCTTTTATTAGAAACTAATGCAACAATAGAGTTGAACTTTATAAAAAGTCACCGCGTGATACAGGTGCATCTAATTAACATCTGGAAACTATTAGAAAACAACTACTGGTACTAAATATATATAGTGGTAGGCTAAAAAAATATTCTTCTGTAAATTATATTTACCTATTCTGTATCTTTTAACGTGCATTTGGTTTTTAAAATTATTTGTGTAAATTGTGTGGTCGATGCATATCACGATAAATTTGATCTCATTTAATTATATTCATTGCACTCTTATCTAACAATTTCTTCACTTGCAGTAACTCAGACAATTATCGCAAGCTTAATCAATATGTTTAAAATAAGACTTGATGTTATCCATGATTATTTCTCCATCTTTTTAGTTCTATCTAATGATCCTCCAGTTTTAACATAAAGTCATACTGCTTTCCACACGTAAGGAACAATGTTACTATAAACGATTATTAACTAATCAATACACAAAAAAATACTTTTCTAGTGGATACAACATTAAGCGATAGAACTCTTACTATAAGAATTAGAGAACCACTATTAATGAAACATCCTTGTCCTTTATGTTCAGAGATAATGCAGAATCAACACGAAGACCCCAACATGGACTATATTATTATACTATACATATAGATAAGTGTATTTAGCAAGAGTGCATGTTCTGCTCATCTCAAGCTGGAAATCATCTGAATTATTAAGAGAACTGGACCTATCGTGGAAATACCGAGAGCGGATAGGTATATGCGAATTGATATAGTAACTTACGCAAATTGAGAGAGAGAGAATGAGTACATACCTTGTTCCGTTATTAGTCACAAAGAGTTTATTTCACCCACTCCTATGCCTCTACATGACGTCCATACATATTAAAATACCTAGCCTTTTTAAATTTGCTCAATATATTATTAATAATAAGAATCACAAACTAGGAGTTTATCAACAATAGCGAGACACGTTCAATGTTTCTTATCTCAATTCTCCGGTACTAACTATACATTGTACGTTAATATATATGCATGGTATCATCTTCTATTTTGTCAAAATTTCATGTCATTCAGATACTGGTTCTCCGGTAAATATCTGCAACTAATACTAACATCATACCTATCTGTTCTCTGTAGTAATCTAAGCATCGATTCTTTCTCGATTTTTCAACAACGATAACAAGGTTTTATTTTTCTTGAGATTACTACTGCAGCACTTGATTACTACTACTTTTAATCCATCACAGTTAATTCTTCTTAATGTTAGTATTAGAAACTATTACATTAGGATTCAAATTCTTAAGCTATTTATGTTAAACCAAAAATATAATTGTGACGAGTACCGCGACTGATACTATTTTAAGTTTTTGTCTCATAATTTTTTTCTAAAAGCATGATAGTAGAGGAAGTGTATGTTACTGCGATAATTTTTTATTATTAGGTGTTTTAAACATCCTCTTGTCTTCCCTCTTTTACTTTACATTAACTCAGAATTAATGAGTCAATTTCATTTTTAAATACACTATGTCGAGACTATAACTTAACAAGATATTCTGGGGTGTGGTCGTAGTATAATTAAAAGGCGACTATATCACTAATAAGTCGAGCGGAAAGAATAATCCCATTATCCGTTATGTATTTCAGTTCTATTATCACTCACAACAAAATATTTGATATATGCGCGCATTAGCATATTTCACCACGACCGAACTTCCCAAGGCGGAATAATGCAGACTCAGTAATGTACGCTCGAGTTTTTTATTACTGAAACAATATACTACACTCTTAGTGGTTATTGTATCTCGCAGGACTTATCTAGCCTAAGGTTAAGATTTAGCGAGTTTTTTTATATTGTTTTATATTTTATTTAATTGTTTATTTGAAAGATCAATATCAATCTTTGATTTCGCCCACCACCCAATTATACATATGGTTCGTACCTACACTTCGTCATATACTTTTGCCTACCAAATAAAGACCGCACAATTCTTATTGTGAAATCACTATCATAATCAGCACCGCCAAAATTAAAATTATTCGAGCCACCGACCACGGTTTTATCTACAAGAGCACAACCCATTCTATAATTTGATTACGCAAAAGTCGCGCTCACAATTCTCATAGCCATTAACTCTCTCTTTGCATAATCATTGAACAAGTCATCACCAACCACCCCTCACATCTTCACGAGTTCAGCTAAGAAACCTACTTTCAGAAGGTTAGCTCACCCGCCTTTCCATAAATCGCTAACAAATGCCATGAACCCAGTCCTAATGCGCGCACGACAATTCCATAACCATTAGGTAGCGCACATGCATGCCACTCGAATACCTAGCACCTCTCGAAGGCACCCACTCGAGTTCCAGGCACGGCCGCTACATTTTCTGGCGTTGCGGTTACAGATCTGATACCATCACTGCCACTCGTATTACACAACTGTCCCTAAACCCAAACGATACAAACTACTAGGAAATGTGATAAATGTGCGAAAATTGAACACAAATATCGTAGAGAAAATCGTAAGAAAGGGAGTCCCTACAAAATATACAAATCAAAATCAGGCCACCAAAGCGTAAAATCATACTACCTCCGTAACACGGAAGAGGCATCCTCGCTGTGCCTGGTCCAATAGGCACGGTTTGTTTGAGATTAACGCTGACTTCCTAAGGAATCCAACTTTTAATGTGGGGAGGTGGTAAGGGGACCAAAAAAAGAGATAATACAAAGATGGCCGAAACATATACACCCTTAACCTCGAAAACAAACAATATAATACGCCCATACCACGTGCGACGGTGTGCGTAGTACCTTGGCTCAAGCCCACAGGCACCAAGCACACTCGATGGAGAGTGTAGTATCCAAGGCCGCTTTTTAAGCAAGCAAATAGGGTCCAGCTATACGCAAAGAAAATATGTTGAGGGCGCGCAGCTACACACGTTTCTCTCTCGTTTCCGGCATAATTTCTAAAAAGGCTAACGACGAGAGAAAAATATGGGGTGTCTCATAAGTCCAACATAGTGGAATTGTTCGAAGTCCCTACAACTACCTATAAGTTACCGTCACAACTGGAAGAAAATAACCAGTGAGCTAACTAGAACCAGATAGGTCGAAGCTTAGCCACCTAAAGATGAAATACAGCATATATCGTAATGCGCAAAAACAACTGTGTACAAATTTGATATCTTTCGAAGCTCCCACAACAAGTTAGGGACTTCTACATCGTCGGTCTGCCACGTCATTAACACACCTCGTTAACGCGTAACGAGTAGATAAAAATGATTTATCTCAAAATCGTACTGTAACCACAATAAAAAAGAACTAACCAATCTTCTACAAAATAAATGCAGGCGCGTTAGATCATATTAACTCACATACAACGAAACTAAAACGATCAACCTACTACAACAACAATATATTCTTAATATACACTCAATCCTCCAATTAGACACTCAACCCATGCTTACTTGAGGAAATTCACCAAAACACGTTACTTAGGAGTGGCTGTTGGTAACCGGGTTCAGGGATGACCCACCCTCCCCAATCATGCCTTGGAGTGGTTGACAGCGCCACGAAAAGCACCTTCATCACATGTCACAAGCACAAACGTGGGGGTCAATTGGGGGGCGGAGGGAACGATCATAACTTAAGATGACCCAATCCTCCGACAGCTTTCGTTGGTTGTAATCACGAGTACATGGAAGCTGCCTTATCATCTCGTAATATAATGCAGCGGTGTGTGTGCGTGCCCTGTTTTTCTTCACGAGGGGTTACGAAAGCGCAGTTGATGTCTCATCACTTCAGTCGTAGTTAAGTCTCTCAGCTCCATCCATTAGTCGTTTGATGATTGTAGGGTACTGCGATAGAAAGCTTGGATTAGAGAGGTTTGCAGGTCACAAGTTGAGGGGAAAGTTTCGAGTCGTAGATTGTATGCACTTGCTTCACATGTGTATTAAGTATTTGAAAGGCTCTGGGATGCGCTTCCGGTACAGATCAGCCAGAATCAAAGTTTATGCTTAAAGAATATTTAATATTTTTCTGTGTAATGTAAATGTAGGGTAAGGTAAGGTCTGTGTCATTAATTCAATTCTTAATAATAGTATATCTATAGGCTAATTCGGGGACTTGTCCGTCGTGGATGATTTCATCTCCTAAATTAACTTGTAAGAAGCTGGTCAGTGGTGAACATGAGTGAAGGTGGTTAGTGTATTATGGGTGGGATGATAGAGGTGATATGTATATTGAATAATTAAATTTTTTTAAAAACAAATGACAACAATACCTGACATTCAGCAACATCCCAATCGCACTATAAGGGTCGGCAAAATCATGATGAATGTACAATTTCTCACATAGAGTATCAGAAGTGTGTTGTAATGTTCTGTTAAGAATGTAAAGTGAATAATTTCGAAGAATGTCCCTTGTGGTGAAGTATTCACACTACAATATCATAGTCAAAATGAATTATGTTTATAACTGAGCTAAATATTACTCACTTAAAATGAAATAATATACCACAGAAAAAAAAATCTAGATATTGTAGAATCTCATGTAAATACGATGTGAGTATGAAATTCGTCATGTGCACTATGTTGATTTAACAAAAATACCAAAATTCAATGTTAAAAAAATGTATGTGTCGCGATGTTCTAAATAAATAAACAATCTAGTCTTACCTGTTTAATTTTTCTTATAATATCTCCCGTTTCAATCACATTTCGAAAGCAACAAAATATGAAAGAGTAGTAAGAACTGAGTAGCGCAGTCAATCGCAATGAAAACAATAACGTTCAAACTAACAGATTACAAAAACCAATAATCAAAACTATGGTAACAAGATTTCAGGAACCATATTTCGAAGGTTAATTACTCTAATCTTTATATGTTGAACGAGGAACGAGAATTACTCTTTCACACATCTCCAATAACTGGGCTCCTAACTCACACTATCTGTTAAGATGCACAAAGACAGACTGTGAAGTAACCAGCACCATTACATTTAGCGCGCCAAGACACCGAGCTGCAAGCGACCATTTTCATTCGAACAGGTGGAGCGATTTGTATGGACCACGTGAAGCTACCAAAACAACAAAGCTAACACCAACTCAAATACAAACAATACTAGTTTAACTGTACCAATATACTCAAATAGATGCATGTCCGAGATCTTTTGCAAACTGAGTGTGTTGTTTACGCGATCGCATGTCACACAACTCTTGAATTGTGATCCGCAAAATAAAATAAACCACCCGAGAAAGCATATTTAGCTATGCATTTTATAAAGCAAATCAGTAAACGATTACGCAGCATAATCTGAAGTGTGGATCATTGCGAGTTTCACAGAGAAGTTAGTTATCAGAATAGATGTATCGAGAAGAAATACACAGTGATTCAATTAAATAGGGGTGAAGATTTCCACGCTCAATCGTTTGGATAAAGGCGAGCTTACAATATCAAGTACAACGTAGTTTCTCAATCAGGTAACAATCTATCATTACTCGCATGCACACATTTTGCAAATCATTCAAATTCTTTTCTATTTCTAGCACAACACCCTTCCACATCTGTAATGGTTCTACCAAGTCTGTATGTTTTAATCAAGTGACCAAGTGCGTTGATTCCTCGTCAAACAGATGGATCGATAGGAGCTGGATTTAGACTACATTTCTCCAACGCATACGGATGACTAATAGGCCTTTGATCATTTCTCCGGAGTAAACCATGCCAGAGCGAATGGTTTGAACTTGATTATGTCTCATCGTGATGTTGTAAGCGATGAAATTGTTCTGATCTCATATTATGTTGCACAGCGTCTTGTTTAGATTACTTTGTCAATTCTTGGATGCAAGTTGTACGTCACTCCCAGGTAAGGTTCCAGGTCATGAGTATTGAAGCCCGCACATATTAAGCTCCGAAAAGCACGTATGGATAGCTAGATTTCCTTATTGTTGGGGGAGCTTCCTCTCCTGAGCGCGAATAATCTTAGCAGTGCGCAGAAATCCAATCCACAGCTGTAGAATCATTAATCTCATTCAGTTGATGGTTGAATAAGTGTGTCCAAGTCAACTTGGACATCCTGAGCGACTCAACCTCGTGCACTTTTATGCTTTTATTACAACACTACTTTTTATGGAGTAGATATTCGAGTGTATGACATCACCACAAAGTGGTTACGAATCGATTCCTCAGAAGACTGCTTTCATAGAGCAAACAATGCACTAGCGCAGAGAAAGACGAAGATATTTGCTCCAGGTTACAACACCCTCCATCCTCGACCTGTCTTTCGAAGCGATCCCTCTGCACTGTTGAATTACTTCGTTTCGTTCCTCCCATCTTCGTTATAGTGAATAAGCACTTCCCTCGTAAATAACCATATAATGTGCTTTCAGTGACTCACGAATTGACGTAACGTAGCTCTATATCACTTACACTCGTGGTATTCGCTCTGAGCGTTATGTTCTTCAATCTCTTCACACATTTCTTCGACCTAGTTTGAAGATGAAGCTAATGACATAACATAGAATGGGCTTCATGAAGAGTTGGAAATGAAACGGGCAATGGTTGAACCCATAATGACTTACCAGTTAGTAAGGATAACCTGCCTTTACGACACATTTCTCGTGCAGAATGCTAGAACAGCACAGCGTTCGAGGCGGATCACGTTTACCATTTATGTTTGTGTCATCTGTTGTGACCACCTATATGGTGGATTTGGAAAGAGCGAGCATGTGCTCAAGTCCGTTTTAGATTGGCGCAAACTAGAGAACGTGCGCTATGAAATGAGCAGGGCAAGAATAAACTTGACATACATACATTGGATGTCAGTGACTGGTGAAGGCGATGTGGAGGTAGATGCTATGAACTCTTTCATATACATATTAGCTGTGTATAGGCAAAGAGCTAGATACATATCGGGTTATATTGAGTTGGTGGCTCCAGTATATTTGTTTGATGCAAGGTTTCCCATAGCTAGTAGTCATGGCAAAAGTTAGTGTGCATTAGAGATGAGTAGATTATGTGATTAACATTAACGGAGCACGTTCTATGTATCGTCCTTCCTATTTTATTTGCAGCAAATAAGTTGTCACAATTGACTGGAAAGTCTGCTTGGAAATGCTTGTGAATAATATTGAACGTGATACTCCCTCCAAAGATGGTTGATTTGCAGAATGCCACACATGAGAGACTTAGAGATCTGTCATAAATCCCATACTGTATACCATTGTAATCTATGTACAAAAGAAGAGTGGGATTCATTGAGCAAGGTTTTCAGGGTCTTTAGACTATGCACAAGATGAATAAGAATAAAAAAGAAGAACTTTAGCAAAACCACAAACCAAGACCCCAAAACGTCCAACAAATGATTTATAACATTCTACTCCGGGGCGCCCGTAGAGCTGGAATGACCACAACAACAGTACTGCTCACCATGTGTAAATAATGGTTGTCTTGTAACTGATGCAATGCTAATTTACCCTACCTTTCCTTACCTCAAATTCCAAAAGTAGACATAATTCAATGGTCTAGTGCACCTAATATGCAGGATCCTCTCCGTTGGACCTGACCATAACTACACCATGCTCCATCTGTACTTGATAGTAACACCTCCCAACATGTGACAACAAATTGTGAAGATCCATTTTGTTAATTATTTATAATTAGTATCGTTTCTACGAGAATCTGTCGAGAGCTTAAAGGAAATAGGCACGAACAACGATTCTTACAAACTTTGTGACGATAGATTATAGTTCTACCAGAAGTGTTACCATATATCCCTATATAAAAATCTGAATTATTAGCTTCTATAGTGTAAGCAATTCTGTACGGACCTACATACTAACGGCAATCGTTGGACCCAACCAAAATTATCATATAGTATGCCAAGAATTCCTGTGAATTATCCCTTAATTTGATTTCGAGACCTTAGTCGTAGTGAAACTTCTCAGCTCATGGCAAGTGGCTTTGTAAACCAAAATTTACTACCCTTACAGCTTGGTTATTTAAGTAACAATTTGGTGAATTGTTTCACGGCACTTTTGATATGATCTCATAGACTTCATATAATTAACAGGTTAATCGTCTCATTAGCTTTGTATCGTTTAATTTTCATATGAATCTAGTACTATCCAATATATTACATGTGGTCAATAGAAAAAAGAAAACTTAAAGTTACCAACTAAAGAGGAGTATGCCAAAGGTTCCCATTTTCTTGGGATAATCTACTTGCCTTGCCCTTCAAAGACGAGGTATACAATTATTTTTTAATACAACCCACAAGATTATGAATAAATCGATGCTCATCGGTGCTTCAGATCCACTGTAAGAATAAGAAGCTGTTTTACAAAAGGCCATGTACAAGTTTACAGTACGCTGAAGGGCGTTTGGTTATACAACATAGTGTTTATAGTATGGCGAACAATTCCATAATTCGCGATCGTACCCATTCGAACTAGTAGCGTTAATAACATATTATAAAGCCACATACATTGTTCAGTACCAAAGTTCGATGTCGGGACTGTTTACAAATTACAGAGAGTAAACCCAATCTGAACAATCCATTACATTGCTTTAAGTGCGAAGTACGTCAGGTGTTAGCCCACATAACGTATATCAAGGCCTTTAACCCCAGATACTACATTACTATCAACACACACTGCGACCTCACCCCGTTGTTCATAATTGCGTATAGAAATACTAATATATGAAGCACGCCTAATAAGAACTTATTCATCTTACTAAGCCTAATACGATAAATCAATACTTCACCCAACATTTCTCAAAAGCGAAACTCATGATACGAAACATTCATTTAATTTCAAATCTAAATCCCACTAATATGAACTCCCCCTTTGCGTCCTCTACGGATGTAAACAGGGCGCCTCTGAATACAACTAATCTCAGGTATTACTAGTTGTCACTAAGTTGCAAGTCTCAGATTAACAACAATTATTTAGCAAACATTACATCAACTGTTGTCATCACTATATTCGAGTTATAATCACTCTAATCAAGGATTGAACATGAGAGAACTCATATATTATCAATCCTGTGAAATAATTGATATCTACCATATACAATCACACACATGTTCACATCACACCAAACGCGAACTCAGGAATAACGCGCCAAGAACATTCCACAGAAGCTCTCGCTCTATATGATGCCAAAGAAAATGCATAATGGACATCCCATCACGAGGAAATTATACACTTTCAGTTATAATCCTTTTTTATAGTATTTCAATAATTATTATATTTTCAATATTTTTTTATTACTCATGGTACATCTAAATGTTCAACTACTCTATAAATTAGATGACCAAGATGTGTTGTACTCCAAATTCTTAACTGTGCGAAAATCACCATTTCCAGTATGAGTTGACCCACTTCAGCAAAAACCCTTGATGCATGCCTGCATGATCCCTTCAAATTGCAAACGTGTTGTGTAATTTTTCTAAGCATGAAGGGTATATCTGAAATTTTATAGGGAGAACACCATTGCTCCCCTTCACTTATGTAATAGAGATATGAGTCAATTTCCATTTAAAATAAAGRATAATTAAAGTGGTGGGATATTAAAAAGGAAWAATTTACGTAAATAATCCGAACTTTTATRAGTCTTCCCAAAATAAACCCAACTTCACCCACCATCTTCCCATTTTGCACCTAATGAAAATTTAACCTATTACTCTAGGTAACCTATTCTATTTTAGCAGGTTTTTTTATTTTTTTTATTTTTTTAATGAACAAACATCTCTGCCACCACCCAAAATCCARCACCACCGCCACCCATCATGCACTACCACCGCCAAAAATCACCTCGCAACACAACCACCAAGCAGCCCAACCACACCCTGGCAGTCCAACCACCCTCACAGCCCTCGCAGACCTAACAACCCAACCACCCTCATACCCTCACAGCCCAACCACCTCGCAACCCATTGCACCACGCATCCCAACCACCCTCGCACACCCATCATCCACCATCACTGCCACTAACAAACCCTAACCCCCAAATCAAWACTAAAATGGAAAATCAAAATTGAACACAAAATCGAAATAGAAAATCACAATCAAAATCAAAATCACAAGAAAAATCATACTACCTCCGTAACAGGTAAGATGCATCACTTTGGATAGCACGGTTTTTGAGGCAAAATTTTAATAGTGGTGAGGTGTGTAAGTGGGGACCAAAAAAGAGAGAAAAAAATATTAAAGTATGTGTATTGATGAATATTTTAATAAAATAGGTGTAGAAAAAATAGTAATTTAATTGTGGTCCCCACATAAAAGAGAGAAAAATATGTATTTTAATAGTAGTCCCCACTCCAAAAAAGGAAAGAAACCAAAGTGATGCATCTAATGTGAAACTGTCATTTTCGGAAACTGAAGTATCTTACCTGTTACGGAGGAAGTAATTAAAATCGAAATTCCACAAAATTAATCAAAACCAAAATAACAATTAAAATCAAAATCAAAACTCACGTCAAAACCAATTTCGAGGGTGGGGGAGCAGCGGCGGTGGTGTTTGGAGAGTGAAGGAGAACTTTCAAGGGTGCGTGGCAGTGGTGTTCTCGAAGGTGGGGGTGGTGTTTCGAATAGTAGGGTGGTGTTTCGAGGGTGGCAGTGGTGTTCTCGGAGGTAGGGTGGTGTTTCGAGTAATGATAGAGAGGTTTGGAGGGTGGRAGCAAGGTTTAGGGTGAAGTTTCGAGTGGTGGCAACGGGGTTTCGAGGGTTGCCGGTGGTATTTCGGGGTGGAGTGGTTTGTGCGGTGGTGGTCGTGGTGGGGTGATTTGTGCGGTGGTGGTCYTGGTGGGACATGAGTGAGAGTGGTGGGGTTATTGTTTTGGGTGGGTGATGATAGAGGTGATTATTGTATATTGAATATTAAAWTTTTTTWAAAAAATGAACCATGACCTGATTAGCAGGTCACACGTCACTAGGTGCAAAATGGGAAGATGGTGGGTGAAGTTGGGTTTATTTTGAGAAGAAGTTCAGTAGGGATTATTTTGGGAAGATTGATAAAAATTAAGATTAATTACGTAAATTTTTCCTATTAAAAATAAGAAAGAAAAAACAAATGGAATCTCATGAATATGAGTATGAAATTCTATGATAGGTTTAAAAATAAAATCAGTGAAAAATGATGTGATTAATAAATCAGTCTTTACCTTTTTTCTTTGTTATTTCCTTTTCATCATTTACAAAGAGTAAAAAGAGAGAAGAGCATGAGCTGCTGACATACTATACATACTAATTTATATACTTGTAGCATATTCGCGTTAATTTCTGAAGGTTAAATTTCTGAAAGAAATTCTTCACACATCTCCATGAACTGGGCTCAACTCACTTCTGATGAATACGAAGTAACAGCCCTAACATTAGGCGCAAACTCACTGCGGCATTTCATCGAACAGTGGTGTGCCACTGCAACTTTCCAACAACTAAGACCCATTTTCATCGTACTCAACCAATAGTGACCGAATTGAACTGGGTTTCGACAATGCAAACTCTGATGTCGAAAAACCACCGGAGATGCTGTCTTTAAGAATCGAACGATTGGCAAAAGGTGAATCTGTTGGGTGTGTTTTCCAGAATTGGATGGGTGAAGGATTTCCTGTTCATAGGGGTGAGATTTTCCACGCTATCAATCGTTTAAGGAAGCTTCAATTCAATAAACGTGCTCTTCAGGTCTCTTCTTCTCATCCCTCTTGCAATCTTAATCTTTTGTTCTGAATCAATGTGTTCGAGTTTTGTATGTTTGAATGTGTTGTTTGATCTTGCATAAATTATAACTGAGTAATGGGTTCTTAAAAGTTTTTGGTGTTTGTTTGATTGATAATCTGTGCCAGAGCTAATTTGTTGAACTGATAATACTGTTGATGTGGGATAGTGAATATATTTTGTATGGTTTTTTAGGTAATGGAGTGGGTGGTAAGAGAGAAGCCGTATAAGCCGAAGGAGTTGGATTATTCGTATTTGTTGGAGTTCACCATTAAGCTTCATGGTATATCACATGGTGAAAGATTGTTTACTAATGTGCCAGTTGAATTCCAGAATGATTTGCTTTACAATAATCTTGTTATTGCATGTTTGGATAAAGGAGTGATCAGGCTTTCATTAGAATACATGAAGAAAATGAGAGAGTTAGGACACCCCATCTCGTACTTGGTCTTCAATCGGCTCATTATTCTTCATTCGTCCCCTAGGCGTAGGAAAATGATCCCTAAAATTCTCGCTCAAATGAGGGCTGATAAGGTTACCCCTCATGTTTCAACCTTTAACATTCTTTTGAAGATGGAAGCTAATGATCATAACATAGATGGGCTCATGAAAGTATTTGGAGATATGAAACGGGCAAATGTTGAACCAAATGAAGTAACGTACTGCATTCTAGCAACAGCACATGCTGTTGCAAGGTTGTATTGTGGATGTGAGACTTATGTGGAGGCTGTCGAGAACTCCAAAACTGGAAATAATTGGTCTACATTTGATGTCCTGATCATTTTGTATGGATATTTAGGGAAGGCAAAGGAGCTAGATCGAATATGGAGTATTGTGCAAGGTTTCCCTCATGTCAGGGCAAAAAGTTTTGGGTTGGTGATTGAGGCATTTGGTAGAATTGGACAGCTAAATCGTGCTGTGGAACTTTGGGAAGAACTGAAGTCCCAGAAGGGTCTGAATGCAACAGAGCAGTATAACTCCATCGTATCTGTTTACTGCAGGGATGGACTCATTGACAAGGTTTCAGGTCTTTTTAAAGAGATGAAGATAAATGGGTGCAAACCTAATGCCATCACATATAGACATCTTACTCTGGGCTGCTTAAGAGCTGGATTGACCAAAGAGGCTTTGAAGACCATGGAAATGGGAGCGAAGCAAATCACTAGTAGCAAGGTGCAAAAATCAACTCCGTGGCTGGAAACTACCCTGTCCATTCTAGAAATCTTTGCAGAGAATGGAGATGTAGAGAACGTTGAGAATCTGTTCGAAGAGCTTAAGAAAGCAAACTATACTAGGTATGCATTTGTGTACAATAGTTTAATAAAAGCTTATGTTCGGGCAAAGGTCTATAAACCAGATCTTTTGAGAAGAATGATCCTGGGAGGGGCTCGCCCAGATGCTGAGACCTACAGCTTGATTAAGCTTGTTGAACAGTTTAGGACTTGACTCAAAACTGTAACTTCATTCTTTTCGGATTTACAGTACTCTATAATTTTTTTGGTTACTTAATGATATAATAGAAGTATGCAATTTTGTTCCCATTTGTTATTCTCTCCTTTCCTTCAAAGCAGTATACAATTTTTMTTAGGATTACAACCCACAAATATGAAATATGGGTCTCAGATCCTTAAAAACTGTTTACAAAAGTTGTATCAGACTGATTGGCGTTGTCTTTCATATTATCTGGGTTGTAGGGTAACATGAATCATGATTCATTAGGAGTTAGCTCAGTGTAGGCAGTGGTAGAATAACCAAGTTAACCCTGTTGTTTCATATACTGAAATACAAATACTCCTACAATGCATACTGTATAGTAAACTCACCATATTTAGAACTTAGAATTAGATCATTAAGCCCAATTACTCCCTTTGTCTAATTGTCTCATCACTCTCATGTATCATTGTCACTGTCACGCTTTACCGTACTTGTTCTTCGTACACCCGTCTACAGGTATATTCATCCAATTGTAATGGTAAATTGCATAATGGATCAATACTACGGAGTAATATACACTTTCAGTTAAATCTCTTTATTTTATAGTATTTCAATAATTATTTATAGTATTTCAATATTTTTTTTTATTTTACTCATGGTACATGCTAAAATGTTCAAACTCTATAAAATTGAGTTGACCAAGATGTTGTTGACCTCAAATTCTTAGGTGATCCCTTAGTCCCATGCAAATGTTCATGTCTAAAATGRAAATGTCAATCTCCAAATGTTTCTGAATACAAATGTTTATTTTCAAATGCAAATGTTCATCTCCAAATTCAAATATRCATTTCGAAAATGCAAAGTATTCACCGGATCATATTGTTTATTATGGTTTTGGTCTTTCGGGTACATAAGGCGTTTTCGGCGTAGTTTTTAGGTAGATTTTAGCGTTTTGATTAGATTAAAAAGTTACCTAATTAACTTTATTAGTGTTCTACAAGATAGCGTTTTGAGTAGCGTTAAACGCAACTTTTTTCAAACGCTAGTATGAGTAACGTTTGAGCTTTTAGCGTTTAAGTTAGAAAAAAAAGTCACTTGGTAATTAATTTTRTTTTGCTGTCGAACATTCATATTGACAAATTTAYTTTTGTCCGCTACCCACTACTTCCAACTCTACTTATTAGCTTTTCAGCTACCCATTACTTCTACCGTTACTATTACCGAACGCCCATAGTAGAGGCTTTGGGGATTGAGTGATTGACTATTGACCTGGTGGAACGTCCCAAAAAAAAGCCCAATTAATCCATGATTGCTTTTGTGGGTTTTTGGTTAGCCCAAACAACATAAAGTCATAAACCAATGATCRTCCTACAAATGGCATCACTGGAACCGTGGCCTTCCGTGGCCTTCAAGTTTTCTCGTACGACATTTCTAGTTTCTTCGACGAATAATAATGAAGCTTAAACGGTTAAACCCCAAATTTGAATTGTGACAATCCGATGAAGATGTCTTCCCTTCTTCAATGAATTATATGTCAGGTCTCTTTTATATTTTGATCTATCTTCTCCAATGCTTTGATTTTCTATAAATTTAAAATTGCTATTATGAGATTGTGGTGAAAGCTTCAATTGTTACTGAAATAAGTTGATAAGGTGATTTTTCTTATTAACTGTGCTTAATTCTGCAAATATTAGTGTCATATCGCATTTTCTTAGTCCAACTTCTTCTAGATGATGATTCTTTCATGTGCATTTTGATTATAATCTCGATAATAGTGTTTTTTTTCCCTCTGATTCATGGTGAATTTTATAATTGCATTGCTGTGGCAGAGTGAGGTGATGAACACTATTCACCTATTGTTGTGCTTCGTGTTAGAGTATGAAATGATTTAATTAAAAGTAGGTTTATGTAAGTGAATTTTTCGTGCATTTGACCATCTTATTTGATTACATTAATATTCTTATTGTTGGCAAAGGAATACGTCATAGCCATCCTTTAAGAATAAAGACAATATTGCTTCACACAATCACACTTCATTCTCACAATTTGTTGCAATGTTGTGGGAATGTTTATGTGAAGCTACATTGATTGTTCTCCTGTAAAACAATGCAACCCTTCTAATGTTGCTTTGGACGTTAAGGGAACTACATTGTTTCACGTTGTTATTCGGTCTGTCGTGTGCTAATTTAAGACGGATCACTTCAATTACAGTCTTATTTTTTACTTATTTCAATAAGGTTTTGGTTTAGTAATTCCGTATGTGTTAAGAATTACGGAGTAAGAAATTATTGTCTCAATTGAATATTAATGGTTTGTGAATTGTGATACAACTTCCTACTTTGCTACCTTGGAAGTTGCTCCAATTTTATTGATCATTTTTCTTCTTTCTAATTACAACAAGGGGTTGCCAAATGCCAATGTGACAAACTGGGAACTATTTTCAGATCGTTGATAGCTGAGGTGATTACATAATTTCGTAGGTAAAACAAAAGCTTCATAAATTTCAAATTGCTGTGCAGATGATAGCATGCTATGACTTTGTTTCACTTGTCATTTCCGTTATAATTGATTAGTTGTTTAATCACCGTTCTTATTGTTTGAGGATGTTTAATCACTTTAATGCTGTCACTGATTGTGTTGAGAACTTCATGTGCTACAAAATCGAGAAGTTCCTGAAATTATCCAAGACGGTGATCAATAATCATTTGAGTTGTTCCTTCCTGCACATCTGTTGTGACAAAGACAAGCTCAAACAAACCAATTGCAAGCAAGAACAATCACAAGAACAAGTATATTCCAATACTTAATCAAGAGAAGCAATCAACAAGAACAACCAAGTAAACAAGAACAAATTAAAGAGATTAAAGTGAGATAGAGTTACCGTGGGAAACCCGAGAARCGGGAGAAAAACCCACCCTTGTAGCACTTTGATTATTGAAGAAGATGAACACACAAATACACAAGCTCCAATTGTATGAATTGCAAAGCTAAAGCTCAAAATCTATGCTTAAACCTAGTTTAGAGAGTTTGAGAGTATTTGATAAGATTTGGTACTGAATGAATTAAGGAAAGAAGAAATAACAAAACATCTATTTATACAAAAGCATAAACCGCATGAAAACAGGGAGCTGACGCACAAAACAGAGGCAAAATGACGCCCCGCCACCCCAGTGGCGCCGCGCCACCAGGATGGCGCCCCGCCATCTGGGTGGCGCCCCGCCATCTGGGTGGCGCCCCGCCATTTGCTTCTGACCCTTTGCTGCTCCTTGTTCTTCTTCCAGAACCACATGGCGCCAAGCCATTCCCATGGCGCCACGCCATACCTGCAGAAAACTCATTTCTTCATTTCAACCTTGCTCCACACCTCAACCTTTCAATCTCCCACTTGGAGACAGGTTGAAAGAACAACAAACACATGAAAATCATCATGAAACCAACATCAATGTACAAATAACCATATACACCAACTATCATCTACACAAACAATCAAAGCACAAACATCTTAAACAATTAATGTTCAAGACCAATTGAGGTTCGGCAAAACCCCAATTTCTCACTAGTCACAACCTTAGTGAGCATATCAGCCGGATTCTTAGCCCCGGCAATTTTCTCCAAACTCATCGTTCCATCATCCACTAAACTCCTAGTGTAATGATAACGCCGCTTGATGTGTTTGGTCCGATAGTGAAATACAGGATTCTTAGCCAATTGCAAAGCACTTTGGCTATCACTATATAACACACATCCATCTTGTTGAAAACCCATCTCAATTAGGAACCCTTTGAGCCATTCAATCTCCTTACCCGCCTCCGACATAGCAACGTACTCTGCTTCAGTCGTAGACATGGAGACACACTTCTGAAACTTGCTTAACCAACTAATGGCTGTCCCGCCAATAGTAAACACATACCCCGAAGTGCTTTTACTTGAATCATAGCATCCCCCAAAATCTGCATCAACAAAACCTTCCAGAACAACCCCGTTCCTCCTATAGCAAAGAGCCATACTTGAAGTACCTTTGAGATACCTCAAGAGCCATTTCACAGCTTCCCAATGCTTCTCACCTGGATTTGACATAAATCTACTCACAACTCCCACTGCTTGTGCAATGTCGGGTCTAGTGCACACCATAGCATACATCATGCTACCTACGGCCGAAGAATAAGGAAAAGAGGACATCCTTTCCTTTTCTACCTTTGTCTTTGGGCAATCCTCCTTACTCAATTTGACATCCGATGAAAGAGGTGAGAGCCGAGGCTTTGCGTCAATCATGTTGAACCGCGTTAGCACCTTCTTAACATATTCCTCTTGAGACAACCTCAAAATACCCAATGAAATATCTCTAGAAATTCTCATGCCAAGTATTTGCTTAGCCTCACCCAAGTCTTTCATCTCAAATCTCAATGACAATTTTTCTTTCAAGCCATTGACATGTTTCATGCTATTTCCCGCAATAAGCATATCATCTACATACAAAAGTAAATAGATACAACCATCTTCATACCTTTGAAAGTAACAACAATGATCGCCATCTGTTCTCACGAACCCATTGCTTAGCATGAAATTATCAAACTTCTTGTACCATTGTCTCGGAGCTTGCTTTAACCCATATAGACTCCGTTTTAGTTTGCACACCAAGTCCTCCTTTCCCGGAGCTTGAAACCCTTCCGGTTGCTTCATGTAGATCTCCTCATCCAAATCCCCATGTAAAAACGCCGTTTTCACATCCATTTGCTCAAGGAACATGTTCTCAGCAGTCACGATCCCAAGTAGTATCCTTATAGAAGTAAGCTTCACCACCGGAGCAAAGATCTCGTGAAAATCAATGCCCTCTTTCTGTGAGAAACCCTTAACTACAAGCCTAGCTTTATACCGAACATCACCATCCGGTTCATCCTTCTTTCGAAAGATCCATTTGCACATAAGAGCRCTCTTGCCCTTTGGCAAATCAACTAACACCCAAGTGTCGTTCTTCTCCAATGAACTCATTTCTTCGCTCATTGCTTGCTCCCACTTCTTTGAGTCACCCAACTTCGTTGCTTCAACATAACATTCTGGCTCACCAGAATCTGTCAACAACAAGTAGTTTGCCGATGGAGAATACTTGTTAGGTGCTCTAGTGACTCTTGTTGATCTTCTTGGTGGAGTAGTAAGTGGTTCAGCCTGAACCTCAACATCATCTGTATCATCATGCTTATCATCTTCAGATTCACTTGAACTTGAAGCCATAGGAGTATGAACCCTTTGTTGAGGAGATGGTTGTTGAACTAGCTCATCAAGTTCTTCTTCTCAAGCTTGCCCGCCGATTTTAACACCATACCCATCTAGCTCTACAAAGTCATCTTCACGCTTAATCGAAGCCTTCTCTATAGATTTTTCGCCAAAGCTGTCCTTGTACAAAGAACTCTCATCAAAAGTAATGTCACAATGCCTAACAACCTTACGGCTTTTAGGATCCCACAACCTATAACCATATTTCTCATCACCGTACCCAATGAAGTAGCATTTTATGGCCTTTGGATCAAGCTTGTCTCTCTTTTCAGATTGTAAATATGCAACACAACCGAAAGTCTTCAAATGAGAGTAGGAAACTTCCTTTCCACTCCACTTCTCTTCCGGTATCATGAAATCCAAAGGKACTGAGGGACCACGMTTTATCAAGTAAGRCGCGGCATTAACTGCATCWGCCCAAAAACARTTAGGAAGACCCGCATACAACCTCATGCACCTTGCCCTTTCAAGTAGTGTTCTATTCATCCGTTCAGCGACCCCATTTTGGCGAGGTTTTCCAGGAATCGTCCTCTCCAAAACAATGCCATACTCCTTACACAAATCAATGTAAGCTTGCAACTCATACTCACCTCCATTATCGGACTTGATCGCCTTGATCTTAAGCCCCGAAGCATTCTCAACCATTGCCTTCCAAGTCTTGAACTTCGCATTCACCTCCGACTTTTGCTTCATGAAATAAACCCATACTTTCCTGGTTGAGTCATCAATGAAAGTAACAAAATAGTGAGAACCACCAAGGGATTTGATGGGGTATGGGCCCCAAACATCTGTGTGCACCAGTTCTAGCTTCTCCTTTTTCAAGGACCATTTGGTTTTTGTGAAAGACACTTTCTTTTGCTTGCCAAAGACACATGTCTTCCAAAATTGCATGTCGATTGATTTCAATCCCGACAACTTACCATTTGAAACTAGCATTTTCATCCCTTTCTCACTCATGTGGCCAAGCCGAGCATGCCATAGCTTGGAATCACATCCTGCAGTAGTAGCAATCATGTTAGTACACCCTAAGGTAGTGTACAAGGTACCCGTCTTTGTGCCCCGAGCAATCACCATAGCCCCCTTTGACACTTTCCAACTCCCCTCACAAAACATGACTCTATAGCTGCTTGAGTCTAATTGACCCACCGAAATCAAATTCTTCCTTAGCCCGGGAATATACCTCACATCTTCAAGCTTCCATGAACTCCCACTTGAAGTCTTGATCATAACATCTCCCTTCCCCTCAATATCCAACGGATTATCATCCGCAAGGTAAACCTTTCCAAATCTTCCGCTCTTGAAGTTTTGGAAATACTCCTTGCACGGAGAAGAATGAAATGAAGCTCCTGAATCAAGTATCCAGGTTTCAATTGGACTATCCACGCTTAGAACCAAGGCATCCCCGTTATCATCACTCGAAGCAACACTAACGGATGGACTTGCATCACCACCATTCCGTTGCCCCGAGCCTCCCTTCTTCTTGGGATTTAGGCACTCCCTTTTGGTATGCCCCTTCGTACCACAATTCCAACACACAATTCCAGATTTTCCTTTCGACTTACTCCTCCCTCTACTCTTCGATCTCCCTCTTGAGTTTACATTTGTTTGCCTCCCTCGTCCCCCCTCACTAGAATAGGCACCACCCGACGAATCACCCGATTCTTTCCTCCTCAAGCTCTCACTCAAGATCAAGTCTCGGACATCATCACATTTCAACTTTTCTTTACCCGAAGAGTTGCTAATGGCTGAAACCACCGTATCCCATGACCTAGGTAACGAAGACAACAAAATCAAGGCTTTCACCTCATCCTCAAACTTTATATCGACCGATGATAGTTGGGACAAAATCGAACTAATCTCATTGATGTGTTCGGCGGCCGAACCACCATCATTCATCTGAACTTCGAACAACCGACGCATTAAGAAAACTTTGTTAATGGCAGAAGGTTTTTCATACATGTTTGACAATGTGTGAAGAACCTCCTCCGTCGTTGTTATCTCCTTGACACCGTAGGCAACACTCCTACTCAATGTCAACCTAATCACTCCAAGTGCTTGTCTATCTAGCACTCTCCAATCCTCCTTCGTCATACTATCAGGTTTCTTGCCATCGAGAGGTTGATGAAGACCCTTTTGATACAAATAGTCTTCTATTTGCATTTTCCAAAAGCCATAGTCTTTACCATCAAACTTCTCAATCCTCATCTTATTCTCTTCCATGTTAATTTTAGGGTTTTAACAAATTAAGGAACAAAATTATAAACCAATAATTCAATCCTCAAACACCTAAAACAACTAACTTGAGATTTCCTACTTCAAATTTCAATTTGAACTCAAACCCTAAGTCACAAACCACCAAAGAATCAACTCCGGCTCTGATACCAATTGTTGTGACAAAGACAAGCTCAAACAAACCAATTGCAAGCAAGAACAATCACAAGAACAAGTATATTCCAATACTTAATCAAGAGAAGCAATCAACCAACAAGAACAACGCAAGTAAACAAGAAAGAAATTAAAGAGATTTGTGAAGAGTTACAGTGTGTAGAGCGCTTCGCCCGCCTTAGGCAGGGGCGTGACCTAAGCTTCAGTGTCATGAGAGTTGAGCCATGGATCGCAGTGAATGCGTTGGGTGTGTGTCGAATTGAGGGGATGCCACGTGCCTATATAGGTTTTTATCACGGAGCGCCGAAACATGTGTGCCAAATTAGTGGCCCCACGCAATAATGCGTAACCAGTGTGGTTCGGGGACATGGTACGAATGCAATCTGTAACCCAATCGCCCGCATGTAGCGCCTTACTCGGGTCTCATTGTAGTTCCATAATCATAACAATTGAATTCATAAAACCTATTGATTTGACTTGACACTATATTACTAGGTGGGTTGCTATTATGTACAAACAAGCTTCTACCAATGAAAGCGATCACTTGATTTTAGTCAATGTAATAAGGTGCTTAAGAACCGGTCGTCATAGCATTATTATCTGACTTTAATGTGACAGCATAATTCCGGTCTTGTTTAAGAATATATACAAGTGTGATAGAATATGATAGTATCAAACAACATGAGAAACAAAGGTTAGTAAGCATAATATAATATGTTGTGTCCTCTCACCTTGTCACTGCAAGAACATCAAATTGTTAGAAAAACCAAGGAATCGGCCTTTCGATTCGAATTGCTAATGAGACAAACAAACGAGTTTAGTATTGACAATACATATGTATCAAATGAAAACAAAACCATGAAAACATTGAAAACAAAAAATCCTACATATTTACATGAAAACGTAAAAGTGAGTTTCTACATGCTTTTAAATTGAATTACTCAAAACATATGTTAAGTCAAATTAAAGAGGAAAAAGAATGAAAAAGGTGAAAGAAGGTTTTGGTGAGTAATCTCAGATTTATACCCTGCTATTTCGCTTGTTGATTCGCAGAGAATCGATGCTTTGAATTGAATCGAATGTGTTTTGAGTGTTTGAGGTGTAATAGATGTCGTAAGATTGTTGTCGTGTGACAGATGGAAGTTGTGAAGGTGTGAATCGGGTTGAAATTGAAGGTCAAGTCGTGTGCGACTAAGCAAGGCAAGAGTGTATTTATAGGCACGAGGCAAAACGAGCAAAAAACCCTGCGTATATACGCCTGGATGAGCGTATATACGCTCATGGGGAGCGTATATACGCTCAGTACCCAGCGTATATACGCTCTTCCTTCCATAATTTTGCAAACGTTGTATGATTGAGCGTATATACGCAGCTGAGGACGTATATGAGCTCCTGATGAGCGATATTACGCTCATGAGGTTGCACTGCGTATATACGCTCAAATATTCGTATATATTTCCAAAAACCGTGATATTTTTGATTTCCTCCGATTTTATTCGTGATTTCCTTGATTCGACCGCACCTAGACACCCTGCTCTCCAAGCAAGGATTCTAGAATGTTCTAGAAGGTTCACGGATATTTCCGGAGTATTTTCTAATTATTCAGTATTTTCTGCGTATTCTGCGTATTTAAACATTGCAAAAATTCATAGAAAATCATAGAAAATCAGAAAAATAATTTAAAAAACTGGCGGATCAGAAAATAGGACGACATGATGGAAAATCAAAAAGCATGAGATCGCCGTGTACCTTTGAAACCTTTGAGTTATCGAGAAAACCGAAAGAAAATATGTTTGCCTTGTATGTGACCTTGCCTCAATATTCCGAGTACGACCTCACGTATTTCAACGTTTCGTGAGTTTCAAAAGCATCTTTTTCTGAGTCGAAACAATGACGCGAACCGGTTATTCATCACGGATTACTCAATTTGGGGAGACGACATTTTCAGGATAGTTACACCGTGGGAAACCCGAGAACCGGGAGAAAACCACCCTTTGTAGCACTTTGATTATTGATGAATAAACTCCAAATACACAAGCTCCAATTGTATGAAATTGCAAAGCTAAACTCAATTCTATGCTTAAACCTAAGTTTTGAGAAGTGAGAGTATTTGAGAGTGATCTAATGAGTTTTGTACAATGTGATGAGAGAGAAAAGCAAAAAGAACATATTTATAGCCACCGCTTCACCGCTTAAAACAGAGCAAACCGCAAATGGGCAGAAAGAATGGCGCCACGACCCTATGGCCGCGCCACAGGATGGCGCCACGCACCTGTGTGGCGCCACGCTGCCCGTGTGTGGCGCCACGCCAACTGCATCTGTTGCTTCTGCTTCTTGCTTGTTCAGAACTCATGGCGCAAGCCATTGACGGCGGCACGCAACCTGCAGAAAGATAATCCTTATCTTTCAACCTTGCCACACCTCAACCTTTCAAGCAATCAATCGTAATTTTCCACACTCGATATTTAGGATGCCTGAACCACATGGGATCTCTCAAAGAGCCAGGTTCTGATGGCGTTACCAACGCATATTTTTTAAAAAAAAATTGGGAATACGGTTGCGCCTAATGTAAGATTTTTTTTTTTGGTAAAGGTGCTATGTAGTTAAATTGGGTGCCTCGATGTGTGCTGGGTGGAGGAGTTTTCTCAGCGCGACTTGAATGCCATATTGTTTAGTAACTTCATTCCAAAATTAGAACATCCAGAAAATACAAAGCCAGTTTTCGATCATCAATTTGTGCAACTTACGTTTACAAATTGGATTACGACAATGATATGGTAATTGCGCAATGCAAACGTCATGTGGGCCCTACATTAATCTCCCAATCCAGAGTGAGCTATGTTCCAGGGCGCCAAATTACGATAATATTGCTATTTTCCAGGAAGTGTCATTGTACACAATAATGTGAGAGTTGAGACAACATGGGCAAAAGTTCATTATGGCAATTAAACTAAAACCTTTGGAAAGGGATACGATACGCCTGAATTAGGAGTTTATTCAGACCTTTGAGAGAGTAAATTGCTACGATTACTCATTGATATAATTATGCAATGTGTATCTACTCCAAACAATGCGTGTACTACCTAAAGGTGAGCTTCATAATTCGTTTTTCCAACACATGGTATACGTACTTGTTGTGATGTGCATGGAAAGATTGAACAAACTCTTTGACAAGAAATATTTGATGGTAAATTGGCACCGCTATTCAAGTTCATCAGAATGACCACTTACTTTCCAAACTTGTTTTCGCCGATGATGTGGGTTTTTGTTTGCAGAAGCTAACTGTGGATTCAAGCATGCCTTGTTAGAAACTGTCTTGATAATTTTGTACGGCTATGAGAGTAAATGTCAGTTATGCCAATATTCCTCGTGTAATATAGTAAATAATAACATGTCCTGAAATGCAGCAATTATTTTTGTCAACACTTGATATCGCCCGGTGGTATAGTGGGATGATACTGGGGGCATTGGGCACGGGGGGGGTGAGCCCATACTCCCGACGGCATACCGCTACGCGATCGCTAGGGCGCGGGGCGTTCAGTATATCGCGTCCGGTGCCCATCAACCCCCTGCATACACGCACCCACCTGTTGCTTCTACTAAGGCGATAGACCGACCACGGTATCCACACAGGTTACCACACCGTCAACACACCCCGTAAATGCCCTATATCATTCCCTCTCTTGGCCAGAAGCACTATCAACTGTACCGCCCCTTCGCAGAGAGCTCGGGGCTGCTACACTGACTCCCCATCCGCTGACGGCATACGTGGAATTCGTCTAAGAAGATCTTGGCTTCTATTTAATGCATGCCTTCAATCCATAGCAGTTGTTACCAAGGCCACTTTTGCTCACTTAACGAAAAGGTTGATCGGCAGATTATGGATGGAAATCAAATTTCTATATCTTGCTAGAAGAGCCACACTTGTTCAATCTACTCTCTCCTCCCTTTCACATACTCCATGCACAACGGCAAAGCTCCAAAAACTAGTTGTGATGAGATCGATCGCAAAACATGATAGTTCGATCTGTGGGTGGGAAAAGAATATCAACGGAAGGTGCACTTGATTTCATGGGAAAAGGTAAATATCCCAAGACAAGTCAAATGCGGCTTTTCTTTGCAAATTGGGTTGGAGGATGCTTTCGGAACCAAGCTCTTTGGTGGGCCCGTGTTTACGTTCAGATATAGCAGAATTGATGTGACATCAACATGTTAAGATGAGAAGAAATTGCACGAATTTATGGCTAGGTATTGTGGAGTAATGCATGCAACATTCAGCAGGGCACCCAAGTAAGCTGTGGGGAAATGGTGAATGCATCGTGTTTGGGAGGATGAATACGGCTTAACCAAACCACTTTTGTGATACTGTATCAATGCACTGCTCTTGCATTTACTGAATGCCAAAAGCCAAGACAATGTGGGTAAGCATGGCAAGGGTTTGGAGGGTGGCATCCCCTTGCGAAGGTTGGGTGTTAACAATCGGATTGACGAGAGGGGATCTCAGGGGGTGCAGGGGAGTGGGGGCTCCGTGATTATAATGGCCATGTGTTAACATTGGCTTCACAACTGCTAAATCTTTTGGATGTGCACAACCATACGAGCGGAAATTTTTAGCTCTCACTAAAGGAATTGAATATATCTTGGAAACGTAAACGTGTCCATCATGGAAGATCGCATTGATAGTTATACGTGTGTCCAATTACTATAGCAAGACGTGACAATGTTGGCCCTCGCCAAATCTGCATTAAAGTACTGTAAGAAGTATGCTAGCAAAGTACGGAGTGGGAAGTAAGGTTTTACACTGCTATCGTGAGGCAAACATTCGGCTGTGCGATTGGCTCGCGAAATCAAGGGCATTAACCAACAGGAGGCCTTCAAGAATCCTCAACGCATGCCTTGGATTTCATCATGAATAATTAAAATGATATCTTGGGAGTAGCCCTAACTAGATATAATTCTAATGTAATTTTGTTGTTTTGTTGTCATTTCTTGTATGAGGTTTAACCCTCTCATTTGCATAAAAAATAGGAAAAATTGCAACAATACCTATTTTTTTCCGACTTTGAAAACAACTACCCCACATTTTTTTTTTGAAACATCTACCCACTTTTTTTTTTTTTGAAAACAACTACCACTTTTTTTTTAAATGTTGGCGAACCACTACCCGTTAACGGTTTTTGAAACTAACAGACCGTTAACTCGTCACCTCCAACACCACGAACACCACTCCCTCACTACTGCACCTACCACCGCCTTCCCGAGCCTTCCCCCTCTAGCACTGCAGCACCAACTAGCACATGCAACACCACGCAAACCACAACACCAGCACCAACAGCAAGTCCTGCAAACACCACACATCAAGTACGCGATCAAAGGTGCACCAACTCCTTCACACCCCCTCACACCACCACACACCACGGCAGCCCAACAGCCCAACGAACCACTGCAACATTCATCTTTGCCCTCTACGACCACCCCCTTTAGCCTCCTCACAAATTCTGCGCAGCCCTCCCATTGAAGCAACACCACACCACAACTAACAACACTTAACACAACACAACCACAAAACACACTATACACAACACAAAACACCCAAAACACACACGTCACCAACGAAACCACCACTCAAACACCTCGCACGCATCAATCGAGCACACAACACCAAAAACAAAACCTCCACTCTCTTAATTGTATGTTTGCAACCCTCAAATCAAAAATCAAAACCCCTAATTTTAAAATCAAAACCGCAAATTGATTTGGGGGTTTTGATTTCGAAGGATGTGTTGTTTCGATTAAAGTAGTGGGGTCTCCCAAATTCGGGTGGCGACGATCGGATTGCTTTCGCGAATTGGGGGTGGTAACGAAGAGTGGCAAAGAATTGGGGGTGACTTCAAAGGGGGTGGTGTCGAATTGGGTGGTGTTGAATTGGGTGTGTTGAATCGGGGTGGTGCTGGTGGCCGCTCGTTGGTGGTTGACTCAGAAGTGGCGTGGGGTGGTTGGACCCAGACGTGGTGGTTCATGGGTGGTTCGTGCGGAGAATTAACGGTGTTAGTTTAAATCGTATTGGGTTAGTGGTTCCGCAAAGTTTTCAAAAAAAGTGGGGTAGTTGTTTTCCAAAAAAAAAAGTGGGCTAGTTGTTTTTCAAAGTCCGGAAAAAAAGTAGGTAGTTTGTTGACAAATTTTCCTAAAAAATACATAAAATAAATAGCTAATTTAACTTAACCATAGTTAGTTTTGATTAAAAAAAATACCAAAAGATATCTCCACCTCCCACTCCACAGCACCTCACTCTCACTCCCAAATCACCATCTCCCTACCGAGTCCCCCACACACCGCTCCTACGGCCATCAATCCCCAAATCCACACCAGCTGGCCAACACAACGGCCACTCTCCATCGGTTCCCCACCCCACCCCATCCCATGCCCCCAAAATTGAACTACATAGCAACTCCACCACACCAGCCATAAACACGAATTGTAACTACAACCACCCCATAGCCACAACTTGAAAATCGTATCGCACTCCTAGTCACCCACCATGGCCACAACCGAGTCTTAAATGACTTGTAAACTCAGCCACAACCTATCGAATCGCACGTTATGAAAATTCCAAAACATTACGTCTAAAAAACAAAAATCGATTTCCCCCCAAAAAATACAAATGATAACTTACAAAACCCCTAAATTGTTGTGTTGTGTGATTAGTGGTGACGGTGAATGGCGGTGTTTGGGAGAGATGCCGGTGTGAGGTGTTGGCTTGGTCGGGGCGATACGGCTATGGTGGAATGGGAGTGGCTCTCGTGAATGGGGGTGGCTTAAGTTGAATTACTGGGTTTTCTGGGTTTGTCTTTGTATTTCGAGTGGTGAAAATGGTGGCAAGTGATGGTGGGTTGGGAAGGAGTGTGGTTTCGAGTGGTTGGCGAGGGTAGTGAGTGGTCTGGGCAGTTGAGGATGATCGAGTGGTTGGGTGATGGCATGCTTGGGTAGGTTAGGTGGAGTGGAAGGTGGTGGTGGGGAGGGTGTTAGTTTTTTTTTAATTTCTTATGTTATTTAAATATTGATACTCCTTTATATCACAATTATCGCAACACTTGAATATTTATCTCTCACAAATAGATAGTAAGAGTTGTGAAAATTACGATATGGAGGGGAGTAATTAACCATCAGTTTGTTAAATTGTAACATTTAGATATATGTGGAATGACATTAAAACTCGAGGGCATTTTGTAGACAAAAAAAATTCTCGGTTGAACTATTCCTCGCCCCTTTTTACTTACTTTCGCCCAAATTATTACATGACATTCCTTTTCAAGCCTTGCCCACTCTCAGACACATGCACCTCCTCCTCTCCACGACACGCTCAGTTGCAATCCACTCAACGGCAGTTGTCTCTGCGAATCCTCGTAATCCGATATGACCGCATTCATTGTCGGGAATTCTTCGCGAGCTCAGTTTCCTAGACTTAACCCTTGGCAACAAACCCTAGCACCGGACAGACGTCCTAATTCTACTAAGAGTATTTTTTTTCTCAATGGTCGCGATTGGTCTATTATGTTGG
Source organism: Bassia scoparia (assembly GCA_008642245.1). NCBI lineage: Eukaryota > Viridiplantae > Streptophyta > Magnoliopsida > Caryophyllales > Amaranthaceae > Bassia > Bassia scoparia. The sequence goes on along the minus strand of SNQN01000185.1, from coordinate 84,587 downwards.
CACAAATAAACTCGCATAACGATACACTAAATGGGACGCTGCGTTCAACACACACTATACACGAACAGAGAGACGTATATTATTGATAGATAATTGAACTTAGCTTAATAATATTGTTATATATAATTTTGGTTCGTAAAACATATGATATTTACGTACTAGTTAGTTGTATCTCAAAATTAAAGAAACAATTTTTAGTGCAAAAAATATCCGAAGATTTAATTCTACAATTTTTTCACTATATATTGCTCTGACCATAATTATCAGAACTTTAATACAAAATGGCAATGACTATACGAATTTAGCTTAGCACAATTCTTTGTAGGTTGTTTTTTCTTTTCATATGTTATACTTAGAGACCTATGCGATCTAGAACAGTCTGGAATCAAGATACTCATATTAAATTTATGCAGCACCTATAATTTTAGTCGATATGAGTCCGCCGTAATAGTACCATGGGATCTTCTGACGGTACGGGAAGATGCCCCGTGCATGCGTACCGGTTAGCTTCCAGATCGTCAGATGCAGGAGTCTTTCAAGGGTTTCCCAGGCGAGACTATTTATTAAAAAAAAACCTAACGGCACCAAAATGACAAGAATATGTAGCACCAACCTAGTTCTGAAGCTTGGCTGGCACTTCTTCCGTTCCTCGTCATGCCAATGCAACTAACCTCATATCCAACGTTGACTTACCGTGTGGAAACGGGGTGGATGTGATGGGAAGATGTAAGGGAATGGGTAGGGGGGCTTTTTGGGAAAAAATGTAAATTTTTGGGGCAGGATTGTCAGAAGGGTGCGATGATTAATAAAGCCCAAAAGATATCCAGTGTGTATTTTGAAGAAAAGGTAAAAATTTATACGGCATTCTTTTAGAAAAACCCATATTTTCTATCAATGGGACATCAAACAAAAAAAAAAGGAAAATCACACAGTGTTCAAAATAATTCAATTTAGTTTCAAAATTAACATTTCAAAGGTAGAGCAAAAATTGTGTATAATCAATTTAATTCTTCGAAACGGATAGTTTTATTCTATAGGTTCCATCGGTTCCCATACGTGTGTGATGTTGGTTACTCTTTGGGACCTTTATACCTTGAAATAGAAATTTTTACTGGCTTAAATGTTTTGATAATCCAAAACTCTCTTAAGGTATCATGCGGCTAATATTCACTTTTGATTCAACCTGAGAACTGGCCACACCCCATCGCTACAAGTGATCACGCGCACACCTGGGTCTTTTTCTAAGCAGTTTTATTTCGCTAGCTTATTCGTTCGTTGTTGTTTCGTTCGCCCCGCAGCGCATTGTCGGGCTTTGTAGTTTTGTAATCTGTATCGTATTATGTGGCATATATCTTATTCAATTTTTAAAGGTTTTCATTATAGGATATGTCTAAATGTAAACCATATCAAGATGTTACACAATCAACACTAAAGGATGCCATGTACATTTCGTCAAGAAATGGTCTGACTTGAGAACAATGAAGAACCTAGACAGAAAGTGAAGTTTGCTCACTCTACAAATAATCGAGTAATCGATGGATGAAACATACGCGACATGTTCGAAGGGAATGGAAGTATGACCGATATCCTAAATGCGCGCAAAGAAGATAGAAAAAATACTTGAGACGGAGAAAGTATATATCAATAATTTACTTCATTGACTTGGTAATGAGATAGATATACATCTTTACAAGCTAGTACAGCCTCGCAGATATATCGTCGGACAAGGTCAATCAGATAAGGTCCAATAAAGGAGTTCTTCTTATGAGTTCTCCATATTTTAGACTTAATTTTTTGTCGCATGGTTCATTTATACTGTCGGCGAGGTAGCGTTTTTGAATAGCGCTTAGCGTTAAACGTTACTTTTTTCAAACTCTAGTAAGGAGTAACGTTTTTAAGCTTTTAGCATTTAGCCTAGAGTTAAAAGCTACTGGTAAATAATTTTCTCTCAACTATAATACAACTGCTGATACTACCAAAACACCAATTGATAAATTGGTTTCATCTGTGCTACTAGCTCTTTCTAACGCTAACTTACTAGCTTTTAATTTCTTATAACACGTACAGTACTATATTTTCCATAAAAATAACCGTTAAATAACACACTAGCTATTTCTCATAAACTTTCAGTCTTACTTCCATCATGATTGCCCACATTTTCTGGAAACGTAAAGGCTACCATATTATTAGTAAACAATGATTAGTTCTATGTCTAGGATTATTTTTGATGTATTTTTTTAATATGGTAAAAAGAAAGTAGCCACTGTCAATATATTCCAACAGACAATACCAAAGAAATAAATTCCAAACATAGCTCATAATATAACAGAGACATAAATAAGTAATCCACAAAAATATGCTTAAAGGAAAAGATACGTGAAAGTATTTCCATTAATACAACTAATCTCTAAAAATTAGGCATCTTTCACTCGTCAGTATCACGAGAGTGGATTAGACTTGTCACATAAAGTCCAAATCCAATCCTTTAGAAAAACACGATATTATATTATGACATTTGAAAATAACATTGGATATATCCCCAAATCTAAAAAAAAATAATTTAATACAGATTTTTCTTGTGAAAAAAAAAAAAATACATAAATAATACCTAGTTTCTGGAACAGATCAAGATATAGACAACCACGCGATCCAGGTATCGGACTATTTAATCATCACTTCATTAATCATTTATCCTATTTGTTCACTTTCGCTTAAATTATTAACTAAAAACATACGACATATAAACACCATAATAATATACTCCAAAATGCTTTCGTTTCCCTTGGTCTTGTTTAAATTTATACAAAAACGACTACTCTTTTCCCTTTCTGCTATAATATTGTTCTCCTGCAACAACTTTGGTATACAATCTTACACCTGGAAAATTAAGTTATGGGAATTATCACACTTATCAGACACGATTTCACAACTTGCAAAAACCCAACGTATCTCTGGTCCATACACGATAACAACATCAACATACAGTCCGGCACCCCTTTTCGAACTCGGAGATTTGACAACGGGAATCAAGGTAAACTCTAGGATTACCACCCTAAAACATCTCTTTGGACTCTTTTAATTACCTTTTGCACTTTAATTTGACAATATATAGTCGATTTCAATCTAATTAACACAATTGAAATGATTTAGGTTGAAAAAATTCCTAATAACTCTCTCTATATATTGCTTTGGTTCAAAAAAATGTGATGTATTTTAATTATTGAAGGAAAAGGAAAGTCCTCTTTTAATTTCGAGTTCAAAACTGAACAATTTAGATAAAATATGATTTTATTTTAAAATTTTTAGACTAAACTCTTAAATCTCTATTATTAAGCCAAGGGGGAGCAATGGTGTCCCCCTTGGAAATTACAAAACCAGCCCTCAATGCATGATAATTAGCAAAGATACCCACCTCTAATATAATCAAACACCCATTCAAAAAAGTTAAAGTCAATTTGCCAAAACAATAAATTAAAATCACCCAAAACTAATCAAGCTAATTCAAAAATTTCGCTTATCAAAAATTAAATGTAGTATTAGGAATTACACCCATTCAAGCTACTTCAAAAAATTACCAAAACAAATTGAATTAATACAAACAATAATTGAGTGAGGAAAAATAAAAAATTTTCAATATTCGCTTTAAAGCAAGCATTAATAATTCTCACAAATTAAAATAGTGCAACATAGTTGGTTTGTCTCTTCCATTTTCATTTGTGGATCTTCATTTCCGTAAATAAGTTTTTTTGAAGATTGAGTGTTTCTTCATTTCTTCAAGCATCGTAAACTCACTGTGTTTCAATCACGTCAGGACCGGGTAAACATTTTTATTCAATTACAAAGCTTTATCAATTTAAGTGTCAGGCAATGTAAACACAGTCAAAATAAATCAAATTTTATCTAAAATTGAGGAACAATGGATGTACACAAAATTTCGAAAAACAATTACATTTTAAGAAGTAATAGTAAAATGATTCACGTACAGACTTGTACTTAGAAATATAGGGGAGAAAAATAGGGGAACTATGTGAATACACTCAGGTCAATTGTAAATTAAAAATAATTATTAATAAAATATCTTTTTTATATGCAATTGAAACTAATGTACTAGAAATTGGGAAAGATTTATAATTTAAGTTTAGAATAATTTTTAGAAAAAAAATATATATGAAAAAAGGGAAAGGTGATTTTTTTGAGTTTAGAGGGAAAAAATCTCTACCTAAATACATATAATAATATCGAAAATTTTAGATCTATAAGATCATTTAAGAAGAAAAAATCAGCGCCAATTACGAATGAATTAGGGAAGTAAAAAACTATATACAACAAAATTTAAAAAAAGGATTAATTTTTAACTAAGGAAAAAAAAACAATTTTGGTTTAAGTAAATATCAAATAAATTGCGACAAAAACAATGTCAATAACCCGTAAAGATCAAAATTAAAAAAATGCGGCATTAGTACAACAAAAAAAAATTAGATTTTTTTTTGAAAAAACTACATTTCACTAAAAAAATATTAATTAGGAAAAATCAAAACTAACAAGCATAAAGAGTAGGTTAAATTTACCAAAGTTTTTAGATTTAAACTTCTACATAATCTTTTACAAATTGAATCTGAAAAAATATAATATTTTTGTTTAAAGAAGAAATTTGAGGGTTTTAAATTGTTAGATCTATGCTTTAAAATATAGAAAAAAATAAAGTTCATAATAAATTCAAAAAACAAATAATTTACGTACATTTTCAACTTTAACAGCTTTTAACATATTAATACATATTTATAATTAGAATTAATTAGCTTTAACCATATTATACGTATGATAATTTAAGGCTAATTAGCATACGTATCTTTCTCTTTGTATGCACAATAAATTAACTATTGTATTTTATAAATAATAAATACGGAGTACATAGTACATTTCCATGGCGTACAATGCCCAATTAGTAGAACTGTTTTAAGTATTAAATGAATCGCATTATAAGAGCATCGTGTGCATAAAATATCTAGTGTTGTAAAATAGATTATTAATGGATAGTAATGGGACCTTCAAGCTAATTCCGCAAATTCAAAATTAAAAATATTTTGAAATCTAATATGTTTTATATTTATAAATTTTATTGGACCAACATCATAAAAAGTGTTGTCGTTATCGGATTTTTTTTATCTATCAAAAATGAAAATCAAAAGAAAACGAGTTTGCACTTTTCTATTGTTAGTAATCAAACTAACCAAGAGTCATTATAAGTTCTTCATTTTTTATTCTTTATACTCGGTACATAGTATGATACAAATCTTAGGCTGTAAATGGTAAAAGATGCGTACATAATTTTCTTAATTTTTGTTCTATTTTTCTCTAATACTATAACAACAAAATATATATTCATCAATAACACATACCCCTAGTTTGTTTTAATGATTCAACCAAATTGGGCACGCTGTTTAAGAGTGATGGAGTTAGATAAAATGGTTCAGTAAGGTAATACTCCCTCGTTTTTTTTTAGTTGTTTCCGTTTTCTATTTGGGATGTTTTTCAATAGTTGTTCCAAATGCAATCTAAAATAATTTTTTCCATTTTACCTACTTTATTTACTCTACATTAATGACTTACCCCTTCTAAAGTCAACATTCATTACTTTACCAATCTTTCACACAAAATTAAACTATTTCCCATCAAATTCAATTCACACATTTCTCTTTACCTAATTATTCAACTTTTTACCCAACTTACTCACATTTTAATTTTCACTCAACAACCTTAAAAACCGTTCCATAATGGGTATGGAACATCTAAAAAACGGAGGGAGTACAAATAGTTAGGTAAGTTGGTTTAAAAGTGTAATGAGTGGTGCAAATTTTTGGAAAAAGGGTAATGTTGGGTGAATAGTTTTAAGTAAGTAATGAAAGTTGAATTTAAAAAGATTAATTCATTATGCTAAAGTAAATAAAAATAGGTTACAGGTAATAAGTTTTATTTTTAAATTGGTTTGGAAAACTATTTGAAACCATTCTAAATGAAAACAGAACAACTAAAAAATTGGAGGAGTATTAAATTGTAAATTCATTTAACAATTGTTAAAGTCGAAAAAATTGGCAGAATGAGCATCGCATAGGGATCAACAAGTTGATAGCTATAATACTTCCGGAGTTCTTCTTTAAGTAGTTTTATATTATGCACAATAGTAATCATCTATTTCGAAGGTTAGAAGCTTATATCATAATATTTTAAAGCTTAACACAAGAATTGGCTTCGGCCGACACACTTACCGACTCGATTTTCGGTCGGTAACAGGGGTTACCGACCGAAAATCGGTCGGTACGAGGTGTCGGAATCAAATTCGTCGGTAATTCCAAAGATTACGCGACCGAATTTTCGGTCGTTAAGGCCCTTCTCGCCGATGACCCGACCGATCCCCGACCAATAACATCCGACCAAAATGGAGGGAAAAGGCCATTTCCGCCGGACCGATTTAATCGGTCGGTATATAACCGCGATCAAATAAATCGGTCGATACCGCCGATAATTCGGTCGGTACATGGCCTTTGCCCTCCAAACCATTGGATAGCCATGGAGGCTTAACCGACCGATTAATCGGTCGGTAAATTGCTCCATGTTTTTTTTTTAATTTTTTATTGGCCATTACCTAGACCGAAGAATCGTCGTAAATGCTGCCATGTTTTTTTTAATTTTTTAATGGCCATTTAACGACGGAGAATCGTCGGTTATGTGAACAATGAATAAAAAAAAAAGCAGAACAGAAACTAGCTTTCAAGCGGTTTCTGCCAACCAAAAACGAAACCTCTATCAAATGTTTTTTCATTACAGTAAAGGGCTTGAGAAGTACTCGTGAATATGCAGTACAAGTAAATACAAATAAAGTTAAGTAATTTTATTCCGAAAAAAAGTCATTTCATTTCTTTTAAAATATGCAGTATGTGTTTCTCTAAAAGATTTGTACAAGCATAATGTTACTGAATCATATACTAACTACAATGAGTCTGAAAGAGATAGCTCAAAACTTCAAGAACATATAATTCACGCTGCCATCATGAACAGACCTCATGAACTCTTCAAACATCCACAGAGAGTTACTCCACCGCTTTGTAGCATAAAGGAGAGCTACTCCACGCCTGTGATTTTGGTGGGTAAATGAAACAATGAATGTGTGAGAGACCAAAAATAAGGGAGCTTGAGACTGAGAAGAGTAATGTCTAGTGTACAAGCAAGAAGTTACAAGCGTCACGCAGGCCAATTCCTCTTCCACAGCAGCCTCTTGTTGCATTCAGAGCATGCAGACCCTGTCACTTCCCGCTCACTAAGCTTCAGCTTCACAGAACCTCAACCTATTTGACACAAATAACTTGAATTATGTATTTCAGACCTAATAAAAGCAATTAAATTATAATTTTAG